>LAPY01000858.1:29085-39959 GCA_000970635.1 Eragrostis tef
CAACGGGTGGAGCAGAAAGAAAGTTTTCTTGAGTTGTAAGGGCGAAGATTAGGCCAACATGCACACCCAAACACTCGAAGAGAACTATAGTCTGGTTGTTCATGAAGGAGACGCTCAACAGGAGTTTCATAGTTGATAACCTTGCTAGGAAGAAGATTAATCAGATATGTTGCGGTGAGAAAGGCCTGATCCCAATATTTGAGTGGCATAGAAGCATTTGCGAGAAGAGCTAAACCCATTTCAACTATATGACGGTGTTTGCGCTCTGCTGCACCATTTTGTTAGTGAGCATGTGGACATGAAACTCTATGAGAAATGCCTAAGCGTTGGAAGAAAGAGTTTAATTTTTCATACTCCCCTCCCCAATCACTCTGCATGGCTATGATTTTCTTATTGAATTTCCGTTCAACTAAATTCTTAAAGTCTTGAAAGACTTGAAACACATCAGATTTTCTTTTCAAAAGATAGATCCACGTGTACTTACTATAATCATCAATGAAGCTAACATAGTAAGTATGACGGCCAACAGAAATAGGAGCCTGTCCCCACACATCGGAAAAAATCAAATCAAGAGGAACACTTGAAATACTAGTGGATTTTGGATATGGCAACTGATGGCTCTTGGCCATTTGACAAGAATCACATACGGCATCAGTAGATGTTTCACTATCACAAGGAAGATTATTGGAGCTAATGACTTTTTCAACAATTTGAAAGGCAGGATGCCCTAATCGACTATGCCATCGAGAAGTAGATGGCTTATTGACACTAAGAACTTGTCTACCGACACCTTCTCTTGTGACTTGGGACACTATGGGGTAGAGGCCTCCTTGACATCTACCGCGGTGCAGAATTCTCCTCGTTCGCTGATCCTTGATAAGAGAAAAATAAGGATGAAGTACAAAAAAAACATCATTATCTCGTGTCAACTTATGAACAGAAACAAGGCTTTTGCTAGCACTAGGCACATAAAGCACATTATTCAGTTTAAGATCTCTACTAGGGGTATGTAAAACTGTATGACTAATATTGCTAATGCTCATACCAGAACCGTTGGCGGTGTGAACTTGATCTCGTCCATGGTACTTGTCACGGACAGTGAGCTTCTCAAGCTCACTGGTGACATGGTCCGTCGCACCGCTGTCGGCGATCCAATTGGAGTCGTACCCGTAGCCAGTTGTTGCTGCACCAGCGACCTTGTTCTGCTGATCATCATCCTCTTCATATCTGAACCAGCACCTTGGGGCTTCATGCCCCCACCTTCTTGCAGATCTGGCACTGCGGTTTGCCAGTGTCATTGTTGCCATGTCCACCTTGGCGTGGCGCACCAGACCCAGCATTGTTGCTGCGGTTCTGCATACCTCTGTTTCCTGGAGCACCTGATGCGCGCCCGCGGTTGAAGTTTCCGCGGGAGCCGCCAGGAGCCGGTGCGTGACCACGGCGCACCGCGTTCGCGGAGGACTGGAACTGCCCGTTGTCGCCGTACATCTCCATCCGCAGATCATATGCCATCACCTCAGAGTAGACATCACTGAGAGAGACAGATCCAACTCGACCAAGTATAGAAGAGACAACGGGGTTGTAATCATAGTCAAGACCATTAACAATGTAAGTGATCATCTCCTCATCTTCTATGACCTTACCAATGGAGATCAGTTCATCCTTGATGGCGCACATCTTGTTGTAGTACGCCGAGGTCGTCATGCTGCCCTTCTTGAGGGTAGCTAGCTGCATGCGCAGATTCGCCGCACGCGCCTTAGAGTGCGCGGCGAACATGCCTTCAAGCGCCTTCCAGGCTGCAACAGAGGTTGTCGCTGTCGCCACCAGGCCAAGAGTGTCCTTGGTCAGCGAATTCAGCAGGTAGCTCAGAACCTGCTGATCTTTGGCAACCAATGAGTCATGCTAAGGGTTGGCCACGATCTCCTTCTTGTCGTTTTCAATCGTCTTTGGCGGCTCAGCGATAGATCCATCTAGGATCCCCATGAGCTTGGCGCCGCGAATAGCTGGGAGGAACTGGGCCTTCCACAGCATATGGTTGTCTTTTGTCAGTTTTTCAGAGACAATTCCTAATGGCGCGACCGAGGCAGAGGAGGACGACACCATGGGAGGTTGGTGGATGTTTTGTGGAAGAAGATGCTCTGATTACCATGTAAAATTGGGTAACGTGGTTGCCTAACTCGGCTCACCACGATTGCATGTTTATATAGGCTCTATGCCCAACAGATTTACATGTATACGATTGCTTATAGATAGAGTTCGGTTCATATAATTTGAAGTACAAGACAAGTATTCTATCTCTAACTATCCAAACTCTATGTCAAGTCAATCGTGTGTTACAGATATATTCTAGAAGACTATGAATAATTCTAACAGTACTACTTGCTGGTGCAGTAGTACTTGCCTGTTGATGTTTTGTTCGTATCCTTGCTGCAGCAAACGGAGACAGCACCAGTAGCTTTAGCATTCTTTCATGAAAATCTTTGGGCCAAGTCAAAAAAAATTATTTGCCATTTTTCTCTTTTCTACTGTTGGATAAGCTTGCTCTCTGCCCACTGCCATTACTTGCTCGCTGTGCCACCACCTTTGTAGAACTGCGAGCTTATCATGGCTGCATGTACTTGTTACACCAAACTCGTAGCTCAACTGTGGCTGTGTGGGGCTTTGCTTCACATATCACCAATAATGACCAAAGGCCTACACAGCACAGCAGTGTCAGTGCTTGAGAGATTGCTCGTATCATAGAGACAGTTGTACAAGTACCGGACCATCATTGCTTTGTAAAATCTAGTAATGCCACAGAGTTCATTTATGTATGACTCCATGGAGGCTCCAAAATTTTCCAATTTGAAAATAAAAAAGTTTCAGTTCGAAATAAAAGAAAATGACCAAAGAACTATTATTCCGAGTCTGAACTGAATTGTGTACTCTGAGTAAAAAAAATGTGTAATCTGAATTCTGTACGTATCTACCATTTCCCAGTGTATGATGATTCTTGCAGCGAGAGATACAGAGTGATCGATAAAGCACGGTCCAAAAAGTTAGATCAAACTGACCTGGAACAGAAATGAGCTCCCTAAAGGGAGTTCAAGAAAGACCACTTGAGAGTACTTAATCCTGACATGTATCCATAAGCTGATACGACTTTTTCATGTAAATCCGAGAGTTTAGCGAAAATTTAAGCCGGGCGTGACCTCTTTTTCAGCGGAGTACTGTTCTCGTCTTTCCTTGGTCATTCTTTCTGCGAGCGGTCAATGCAAAAGCGAAAAAGCAAATTGCCATTCGCTGGAAGCAGTTTCGTCAGTCATGAGTCATCTCATGCATTCGCCAATCTATCCACCCTTGTGCACACTGCGAGAATGATAACTGCTCTATCTCTAAACTTCTGCGCTGCTGCCCATTCCATCTCGAGAAAAACGATGCGGACATTGGACATATATTTTACCGTGGTCTTTACCTACTCTCTGAATGATTGGTTGACACACATGGCAGGCCGTCCTATTGTGTCCTAAGCTAATGTGATTTGCAAGATGGGATGCCAGTAGCGCGGCTAGGAAAGGTCTTCTTGCAACCTGTGATAGTGTCAAGTATGATTGATGTACTTATGCAGTTATGCTCTAGTGAATGGCGCCCAAGACCACACTAGTGCTCTGCTTGTTTGGCGACTCATTTGATTTGCCATGTACCAGTAATTAACTGATCAGGTACGCACAACTCACGAACCCCGAGGCGAGGCAAATAATGAAGATAAACAAGAGAGAGCAACGGTGACGCGGAGCATCAATATTGATCAGTTCTACCGTCTGGCCAGCGAATTCAGCAGGTAGCTCAGAACCTGCTGATCTTTGACAACCCATGAGTCATGCTCAGGGTTGGCCACGGTCTCCTTCTTGTCGTTTTCAATCGTCTTGGGCGGCTCAGCGATAGATCCATCTAGGATCCCCATGAGCTTGGCGTCGCGGATAGCTGGGAGGAACTGGGCCTTCCACAGCATATGGTTGTCTCTTGTGAGTTTTTCAGAGACGATTCCTAATGGCACGACCGAGGTAGAAGAGGACGACGCCATGGGAGGTTGGTGGATGTTTTGTGGAAGAAGATGCTCTGATTACCATGTAAAATTGGGTAACGTGGTTGCCTAACTCGGCTCACCACGATTGCATGTTTATATAGGCTCTATGCCCAACAGATTTACATGTATACGATTGCTTATAGATAGAGTTCGGTTCATATAATTTGAAGTACAAGACAAGTATTCTATCTCTAACTATCCAAACTCTATGTCAAGTCAATCGTGTGTTACAGATATATTCTAGAAGACTATGAATAATTCTAACAGTACTACTTGCTGGTGCAGTAGTACTTGCCTGTTGATGTTTTGTTCGTATCCTTGCTGCAGCAAACGGAGACAGCACCAGTAGCTTTAGCATTCTTTCATGAAAATCTTTGGGCCAAGTCAAAAAAAATTATTTGCCATTTTTCTCTTTTCTACTGTTGGATAAGCTTGCTCTCTGCCCACTGCCATTACTTGCTCGCTGTGCCACCACCTTTGTAGAACTGCGAGCTTATCATGGCTGCATGTACTTGTTACACCAAACTCGTAGCTCAACTGTGGCTGTGTGGGGCTTTGCTTCACATATCACCAATAATGACCAAAGGCCTACACAGCACAGCAGTGTCAGTGCTTGAGAGATTGCTCGTATCATAGAGACAGTTGTACAAGTACCGGACCATCATTGCTTTGTAAAATCTAGTAATGCCACAGAGTTCATTTATGTATGACTCCATGGAGGCTCCAAAATTTTCCAATTTGAAAATAAAAAAGTTTCAGTTCGAAATAAAAGAAAATGACCAAAGAACTATTATTCCGAGTCTGAACTGAATTGTGTACTCTGAGTAAAAAAAATGTGTAATCTGAATTCTGTACGTATCTACCATTTCCCAGTGTATGATGATTCTTGCAGCGAGAGATACAGAGTGATCGATAAAGCACGGTCCAAAAAGTTAGATCAAACTGACCTGGAACAGAAATGAGCTCCCTAAAGGGAGTTCAAGAAAGACCACTTGAGAGTACTTAATCCTGACATGTATCCATAAGCTGATACGACTTTTTCATGTAAATCCGAGAGTTTAGCGAAAATTTAAGCCGGGCGTGACCTCTTTTTCAGCGGAGTACTGTTCTCGTCTTTCCTTGGTCATTCTTTCTGCGAGCGGTCAATGCAAAAGCGAAAAAGCAAATTGCCATTCGCTGGAAGCAGTTTCGTCAGTCATGAGTCATCTCATGCATTCGCCAATCTATCCACCCTTGTGCACACTGCGAGAATGATAACTGCTCTATCTCTAAACTTCTGCGCTGCTGCCCATTCCATCTCGAGAAAAACGATGCGGACATTGGACATATATTTTACCGTGGTCTTTACCTACTCTCTGAATGATTGGTTGACACACATGGCAGGCCGTCCTATTGTGTCCTAAGCTAATGTGATTTGCAAGATGGGATGCCAGTAGCGCGGCTAGGAAAGGTCTTCTTGCAACCTGTGATAGTGTCAAGTATGATTGATGTACTTATGCAGTTATGCTCTAGTGAATGGCGCCCAAGACCACACTAGTGCTCTGCTTGTTTGGCGACTCATTTGATTTGCCATGTACCAGTAATTAACTGATCAGGTACGCACAACTCACGAACCCCGAGGCGAGGCAAATAATGAAGATAAACAAGAGAGAGCAACGGTGACGCGGAGCATCAATATTGATCAGTTCTACCGTCTGGCAACATGTTAGCATCTGGTAGTAGATGAAATTATTGGCAACTTTCACCTTCCAAAGCTTTTGCTATCAGCAGTAGAACGCGCGGCTTTCCAAGCGCCGTGCGAGACTAGCGAGCAGCAATGCATGTGCGACACACTCACAACGCAGTTGCACTACGTACGCTAGCCGAATGAACAGGTCGCCTAACGGGCTAGCATGTCTCTAGTTCTCACTATCTTTACTTAAACCACTACTACATTAAGTAAGAGCACTTTTAGTGTCTAAAATAATGGTCATTAGTTTTTTTAAACTAATGGTCATTAGTTCGATCCGACGGTGTAGATCTGATCTCGAAGATTCACTACTAATGGCCATTAGTTTATCAAACTAAGGGTAATATTGGAAAAAATAAGAGTGACGGACTTGTAAAAAATATATTGTTTTCATAAATAAAGTCAAATTATTAATGCGATTAATATGTGATGTTTGTTAATCTAGTAAGTAATATTTTCATTATTATTAGTCTAGTAGGGTTAGTGTTATTCTCTCTCGACATAAACATAAATTATTTAATTAATTGTGTAATTACAAAACTACCTCTAAACTAATGGCCATTAGTTTTGAAAAACTAATGGCTATTATTTTGGACAGTAAAACTGCTCTTAAGTAATTATTAGGCATCCATTCTGTTAGGGCTGTACCGTTGTACGTAATTTTCTACTATTGCGGTATGTCTTTCCGAGATTTAAAAACATAAAAAAATACGTTGGCATAAACACCAATGGTTCAAGTTTGAAACACACAGTTAGTTGTGAATATAACCATTTAGAACTTCAATTTCCAAAACAATTTGCCAAGAACTTTGAATTCAGATCAGCAAAACAGCATCAGATTTGTGTGTGCACCCAAATAAAATCTGAAGTTTGTCACTTGTCAGTTATTTCTTGCTCCAAGTCAACTGTTGTGCGACCTAAAACTACAGCGAGGATTTAAAAGCTCGGCCCACCGCATGCACCTAAAAGCCTGAAGATGTGCGACTGTTCTTCGCCATTGGCACCCTCACAATCATTGGCCCATCTACGTGCGTCCTCCTCGTCGCTCCACAGAGAACCATTACGAACTGCGGTTCTTTACAGCGAAGGAGGGGGGACACGATCACACAAGGGTGCCCCTCTTGGGTTTCCTTTCCGGTGCCCATCTTTATTGCCGCGCAACATTCTGCTGTACCGGCTCGAGCTGCTGCTGCTTCAGACTTGGTGAGTGAGACTGCACGAGGGTAAACTGCATGCGCATGCCTCATTGACACCAAAGGCGCAGGAGCAGAGTACCCGCGAACGTGGATTGCGCACCGTCTGGGTCCTGGTCACGACAGGGAGCAAGGTAAAATGTGCTGAATTCCTTGAGTTGGTTTTCACTGTGAAAATTCGTACTAACATGCATCAGTTTGGTGCCAGCAGTTCGTGGTGAGAGCTGAGCCTGAATGCAAGCGTTTCTGCAGACTGCAGCGTTGAGTTAGCTGTGTGACTGTGTCAGCCCGCTATGCGAAGAACGCCGGCACGGTGCAGCTAGCGCTGCATGGTTGGAATTGGATGCAGCGTTTCAAACTCGGCGCTGTAGAGTTGCATGCCGGTCGAAATGATTGCGCGAAGGATCTAAGCTGAGCTTTGGGCCCGGCGCTTGTTCAAATCTAACCATCGAAGCGACACTTTTACCCCCACGCAGCGAGACATGCACGTCGCGGGCAAGTTCTTTTGGTAAAAGAAGAGTGGCGGAATGGATGGTTGTATGATCCCTAGAAATTCTGAGACAAAGACTTGCAATGTAAAGACGAGCAAAGCGCCAAAGCGGCGGCAGGCTTCATGAGCAACAAGTCTCTCCGGCCCGGTCTGGGTGATGGCTCGTCTCGTCTCGTCCCTGAAAGACTCTTTGCACTTTGGATGGACTCGCGGCACGATTCCCAGACCCGGACGTGAAAGATGGATGCACGTCACATCATCGTCGGCGCAGGAATTCTACGAGTCCGTCGTGCCGCGGCGGAACGGTGTGCCCGATCTGTTCACCGGGCACTCTGCCGCGGGGCGGAGATTGGGAGGCGCGGACATAGGCCGTGTACATGCCTGAGGCCGCGCGAACTCGGCGTCGCCTCTCCCAATTCCCCTTCACCACCAGGGCGAACCGTGTCTTGGCTCTGCGCGCGCGCACGGGTCGTGGCGTCGTGCGGTACGCGGTATTGCAGGGCGGCTTGGGCTTTCCGCCCCGCCTCTGCCGAGCGTGGTTCTTGGGCCGTCCGGCGTCCGCTGAACCGAGCTCCACGGCTGGAATTTGTTAGACGGTTTTGAGCAGGGAGGGAGGATACATCCTGGTCGTGCGGGTCGATCGGTAGTTGTACGCAGAAGCCGGCTGCCCCTCCCTTTCGGCGCAACGTAGGAGATTCGCTGGAACGCGAGCTCGTGTCGCGGCTTGGGCGTTTCCCACCTCGGCCGAGGGCCGCAGCGCGGCGCACGATTGCTCGGCTCTTCGCTGGAACGCGATCGATCTCGCCCGCCCGCTCGAAAGTACAGAGCAATTACGTTTGCTACTCCAAGATTTTACAATGAATCACATAAGAGGAATAAGTAAATCCTTTTACACAATCAATGATGTTCCCGGAAATGGTACCGTCCTAAAAGAAAACAATTGCTGGACTTAGCTTTCAACAACACTACTAATGCACAAACACGTTCCGGCCCCTGGGGGAGATGAAAAGTACAGTACGACACAAATGCATGCAGACACAAACGATATACACCCCGGAACGTGCTGACGAGACTGCCGTGGACGACGTCGACTCATGCGTCAGCCGTCAAGAACTGGTAACTGGCTCAGGGTCGAATGCATTTGCATCGACCAAGAGCTAATCTTGTGGACAAACGCAGCAAAAGCAGAGGAGCCTGAAGATCCCCTTCTTGACTCCCCCGCGTCGCGGCGCCGGGTTGCTCTGCCTCTGCGTCATCGCCTCGTCTCCCACGCGGCGCGATCCCTGCACCGGAGCTCCCTCCATGGCAAACGAGCTAGCTAGCTAGGCAGTTCACTGAAAGGACTGCGATGAGACAAGACAAGCAGCTGCCTACTCACTACACCCGCTAGCTCGAACTGCTTGCTCTCTGGGCTGCTGGTTCACATTGCATGGGTCGCGTATAAATACACGGTTCTGCTACACTTTCACCACAAATGTGGAGACAATTCACGCCAGTTTCGGGGTCGAAGCAGGAGAAATGCGTAGCGCCGGCCTCCCGATGGCGTGAAGGAAGCACGGTTCCTTCGGGCCACCCGATCGAAGAGATCAAGAGCGTTTCACCACACATGGGCACGGAAAGTTCTCACGTCTTTGTGCTGTGCATCCTCGACAAATCAGCAGGAGAAACGCGCTGCAGCGGGGCCGAGCTGGCCACGTGGGAAGGATGAACAGTTCCTTTCCGACTGAAATGGCCACCCGATCAAACCATTAGCTTTTCATCAATCTGTGCATATATATGCACGGCAACAAATTAGAAATTATGTCGTGATTAAACCATAATTAGAATATAGTTACTGTAGCACTATTGTAACGAAACATAGCTTAATTAGGCTTGTTAGTGAAGGACCGAGAAAGCGACCAGAGGGGGGGTGGGGGGGGGGGGGGGGGGGGGGAAAAGGCCGACGCATCGCTCTTTCAACCATCAAGACCACACACATCAATTAGAGATGATGTGCTAATCCTAGGAATGGTTAACAAGTGATACAAGCAAATGCGGAAGCAAATTGGACCTCTCTCGGATGTTCCAAAACTCTTTCGGATGTTCCGATGAGAAGTTTCTGTAAATTCACGGATGTTCCAACATGTCTCGGATGTTCCGGTGCGACATTCACGGATGTTCTGTCAAGTCTCGGATGTTCCGGAGTGAACAACCACGGATGTTCTGTCAAGTCACGGATGTTCCGACAAAAACTCTCTGTAAATGTCACAGAAGTTCCTACAACTCACGGAACTTTCTTCAGCATGTTCACGGAACTTCCTTCACTTCCTTCAGCTACAGGACAGCTCGATGAAAACTCAAGAACGGATGATCCACAATTCGAAATCCGACCAAACGACCTCTAAACTTCACGAAATTTGAACCATAGCTTCATGGTGAGATGGAGAACCTCATCCAAAAGGAACCATACCAAGAACTTCACAAAATCACCACGGATTTTAGATCGAACAAGAAGAACAAGAGTTTGGATGAACTTGGACGAAATCCACAAATTCGAGGTACTCGTGAGGGGATTTGATCAAAGATCACTCAAGGCATGTTCCCACACATCATAGCACCGAATACATCCAAGAAATCTGTCCCAAAACACATCACACAAGGCAAATCGAAAATCACCCTAAAAAAGCTCCGAAAATACTGAAAATAAGAAATTCGGGATTCAAGATGAGGAGAACACTTTGAGGATGAATTGATACTTTGTATTGCTCAAAGATTTAAGTGTCAAGCCACTCCCGAGCACAAACAAACTAAGGATGACAAAAAGCACAATCAAAGAGCCATCTTCTCTCTTCTCCCTTCTCTTCTCTCCTCTCTCTCAAGCCCTCCCTCACAAACACAAGTGAGAGGCTCAAGGGGGCAGCCAACCAGCCCCCCTCACCTTATCTCTTGGACATTTCCACATTCCAGAAATGCCCCTCACACTACAACACACATACCCTTCCACAAGGGCATTTCCGTCCAACTTTTTCTCCGTCGCCTGAACGTCGTCGGGACCTTCACGCCGTAGCTTCAACTCGAAGCCACCTCCACGATGGTGCCACATGAAACTCCATCCGTCGTCGCCGGTTTTGACGCCTAAACCGAGAAACCGCCCGCCACCGGTTTTGAGGCCAAACCGGGAAACCACCCACCACCGGTTTTAAGGCTCAACCAGGAAACCATCCACCACCGATTTTGAGGCTCAACCGGGAAACCATCCGCCCCCGGTTTTGAGGACAAACCAGGAAACCGTCCACCACCGGTTTTGAGGCCAAACCGGGAAACCGTCTCGATGTCGACGCGTGTCACCTCGTCCCATGAACCTCATCGCCGTCAAGTCTCCTCGGTCCCAGCCCGTCGGGACCCTTCACTTGCACC
>LAPY01000858.1:65765-84333 GCA_000970635.1 Eragrostis tef
GGGGGGGGGCCTGGGCATCTCGCGACCGCTGGATGGGACGTGGGCGGGCAGGATGAACGAGGATGATTTGACCCTTTCCTCGCTCCACCGCCGTTCTCCTCCACGACGCATGGGAATGACTGCGGGCCGCGCTCCGCGGGTTCTCACCAGGCACGTCGCGCCGCCCGGGAGCGCTCAACGCCGGCGGTGATCCTCAGTCGACCTCACGACGGGCGTGTCTTAATTTTCCTGCGACGCGGCGGCATCAGGTCGGGGTGGTGGCGCCAGCGCCTGCCGGCAGATGGCCAGGGCCGGCGACAACGGCCGGCTGCTTTCTACGTACGTTCTTGGAGATGGATCGAGCATCAGCAAATCACCGGAACCAAAGAGATGTGTTCTGATCTTCGGGGACATGGAAGCAGGGGAGCATTTGACCTCGGCAAACTCTGGTCTGGTTGTTGAGTGGCGCGTGGCCTTGCCTAGTGCCGAATGCCGGTCACGATGTGTGAGCGGGGACAGTACGTGCAGGCGGTGTACGTGTGCCAAAGCGGCGGAACGACGTGCGCGTTGAGGACAAAGGCGGCAGAACAACTTGTCGCCGGCTGGCGGTTATGTCGTGGGTGGAGACCGCAGCTCTAATGGGTGTTCGCTGTTGAGTTAGCAGCGTCCACTGCCCGGCTCTGTTTCCCGCTCCTGTACGAGAGCTCTCCGCCCAGTTCACGAATCACGATGCCGACCGACGTCCGGTGGTGTGGGCGAGGCCGTTTCGAATTACATCACGTATAGTATACTGTAATATCTTTTTTTTTTTGAGATCAACGTATAATATAATCGAACAATCAATCATTCACACACATGGACCTGCGACTAGGCACGGTGAAAAAGAAGGCCGGGTATCTGATTCCCAACACCAGCTTGCGAACCCGTCCACCTCAGCCTGATTCAAAAATTACTAACAAGTTGGGTCGATTCGAGGAGTTCAGCATGAACGCG
Organism: Eragrostis tef; assembly: GCA_000970635.1. Classification (NCBI taxonomy): domain Eukaryota; kingdom Viridiplantae; phylum Streptophyta; class Magnoliopsida; order Poales; family Poaceae; genus Eragrostis; species Eragrostis tef. The sequence goes on from LAPY01000858.1 coordinate 66,738, forward strand.
TCAATGAGGCAAATTACGCAAGCATAACAAGCTGGGTCGATTTGCATGAACGCATCAAACAGGCAAACTATGTCTATTACGCAAGCAAGATTTTTCCTTTCCCCAGTCCACTGCGGTTGCATTCCATGTGATCGCCCACAGGAAGGCGGCCTCCGTGGCAACTGAGAACTCATGAACCACGGCGAAAAACTACACCTGGAACCAAGCGAAATGGCCTTGGGCCACAGATCACAGCCGGAGTTTTGCTAAACTTGGACGAAGCTGTTCTTCCGTTTTCCAGACAATTTCAGAGCCTTCTGGAGGACGCAATCAGGTTTGCCCAGCTGGCCGCGACCACCCGGCAGCAATGATAGGAAACCACAAGTCGATCAAGGAATAAAGCCGAACCTAGCCTACTACAAAGGCGGCCGCACCAACTGGTGATATTTTAGCTCGACTCCAACTACCTTAGAAACTGTTCTTGGAGCCCAAGCCTGACTCTCCCCAGAAATAGCATTACAAATAGCGCAACTTGTTCTCTCCCAGCTTCACCACCTTCGACTCGTTCACCGATCCCTCGAAAACATCCTAGCGTGAGGCGTACGTTGAAGACAGCCATGGCGGCCACGAAGCGCACCGTTGGCATCGGCATGGACTACTCGCCGTCGAGCAAGGCCGCGGCGAGGTGGGCGGCCGACCACCTTCTCAAGGACGGCGACCGCGTCGTCCTGGTCCATGTCCTGTCCAAAGGAGCGGACGCAAGCCACAAGGAGCTCTTCAGTTACGTTCTCTAGTTGCTTGATCACGCGGATTGTAACTGACGGCACCATTGTCTCTGTTTTGCTGATCTGAATGAAGCTTTGATTCCTCTATCGGAGTTCATGGAGATGAACGCGCAGGCGAGGTACGGGTTGAATCCCGACAAGGAGGTACTGGAGATCCTTCAAGCTGAAGCCAAGTCCAAGAAGGTAATGTCTCTACAACTTGCTTACTAAATTTTCTTGGGATTGGGATTATGGGTGACAATGCGGTACAACACAGTTCTAAGCTCGTTTTAAGTGCTCTGCTGGATGGCCAGGCTGGAGAGGAAAACGTATGTAGCAGCACAAAACACATGCATAGTGCTCGCCTTGTGTTGTAGGCTGTAGCAAATTAAATTAATAAAAATCACAATTGCGATCAGGTAACAGTCATTTGCCTTTGTTTGCATAAAAACATTTTCCTTTTGTCCGGTTAGAGCTACAGAACTGAATAGTACACAGTTGGATTTTACTTGAATTCTCATCTTTGTCACATGGACCACCTTTCCGTAGCTGATATATGTGGCTTCATGATTTTTTTTTTGAGGCGAACGGCAGGGGAGTCCCCTACCTTTTATGTGACTTCATGATTCATCATAGTTTTTGTAAAACCTCACACAAAAGAGGAATCATCACAATAAAAATCAAGGGGACAATACCACATCCTTATTAACATCATGGAAGGAAAAAAAAACAACTCACGAAAACATCTGGACTGTACGGAGAAAACTGTGGGCCAAAAACACTCTCCCATTGTGAAACAACCAGCAGAAATAGTAAGGGAAACGTTATCAGCAGTTAGCACGTCATACAGATACCCTCTTATTTCTTGAACTTTGTATGCATGGCCAGTCAATCTTATTCATATCATACTACCTTGCATTTTCTCAACTAGGAAAATAATATTGTATGCAAAATAATTTTGGTGAAACATTGCTTGTTGTTTGATTGGATCAGGTGGAAATACTAGCAAAGATTTACTGGGGTGATGCAAGGGAGAAACTATGTGAGGCAGTAGATGATATCAAGGTGGACACCTTTGTGCTTGGTTGCAGAGGCTTAGGGCCATTGAAAAGGTACACCTAAAACTCTACTCTGTCAAACTGTAAGTTCCTAGTCTCGGCTAACCACAGCTGCCTCATTGTTTCTTTCTCTCTTTGGATCTTCGTGCAGGGCCCTCCTTGGAAGTGTCAGCAACTATGTTGTCAACAATGCAACATGCCCGGTTACAGTGGTGCGCGGTGCCTGATCCTTTTTGCCTAGAAGTTTTTGTGATACAGGACTCATTTGTGGCTTAGGTCACATATGTGAGTTGATGTTATATGGACGGATGATGATGTTTGGCTCTGGCAATTAACTTTTCAGTATTATTCCTTGGGTCTGCTGTGCAGTTTTGTTATCAGTGAATTTCCTGTTACACCCTACCGACATTTGTGTAGTTTTCATATGTAAATAAATGCCTACAAACTGATTCACTACGTTGGTAGTTAATCTGCTTTTATATATGCATGACAATGCTGCCCTGGTAAAGATGATGTTTACTTCGCAAGTTCCTGAAGGATGAACAATATTAAAAACACCGAAGGGACTTTTGTAAAAGATTATTTATGTTCCTAGTAACTGAAACTCAAAGGATCTTTGAATCTGATAGCACCAAGGAACTACTGCCAGGCAGGTCTTTATAACTGACTCTAAGTTTGCATAACAAAAAGATAAAGTAAAAAAGGTACCCAAACATCACTATAAAAGGCGTTTTCTCCAATGGCAGAAAGATATACTTTATTTTTCAACTGAACAATTACTCTACACAATGTCAACCATCTGCAATATCTTATGTAATAAGATTGTAAAAGTACTCCACAATAGCGAAATGTCTGGAAGACTGAACCATCATGGATGCATTTGGACTATATCAATCAGAACATCTTACCAGTGCCATCTTTCCGCGGAACAGAATCTTCAAGTTCCATTCTGCGCCAGCTTCCAGCCAAAGATGACAACTGGTCAACCTTATCATACAAACCAAGAAGACCACCTGTATGGATGAACAGGACTTTTCGCCCTTTCCACTTGGCTGGATTCGCAGCCATGTCTTGTAGCATTCCATAGGCTGCCTTCCCACTGCAGCATGATGAAACAGGTATGCTCGTTAGGAAAGGGGAAAAAAATCAACAGGGGCTTTCAGCATAAGCTTGACAGAGAAAATGTTAAAATAGTATTTTGCGATCAGCTACTAGCTTACAAGATGTCAAATCATATATACAATGTCAAAGGTATTTCACTAATTCAAACGTTAGGAACATTTTGCACCTGTAGACTGGATCAAGGATAATGCCTGTTGCTGCAGCTACGTCTTTGACAAATTTAAGCTCCTCAGCTGTGTTCATGGCGTAACCTAATCCATTAGCCTGTAAATGGAGTTACCGATGAGCAAACCAAATGTTCACCTTTACCAAGTTACATGAACAGGATATTACGTTTATTAGATTTCTGTGTAAAAAATTATTTTTTAAGGAAAACAGTAGAGGACGCTCCCTAAGGTAATTATATGAAATGATTAACAACTTGCAGACCAATTATGTGACCTACACAAAGGCAAGGTCAGGCCTGTAGCATGTGGCACCACAAAGCAACACACATGTAATTTGAAGTCTGTACATCAAAATGATTTACTGTCTAATATCTAAAGTTCCAAAGTATACTTACATTTTCAATGCTGACTATATCTCGTGAATCCAAACCAGATTGAAGCCCATCAATCAGGCCTTGAGCATAGTCATAGAAGTATTCAGGGTCATCACAAACAGAGAATGCATGGACCTATCCTACAAGTCGATTGTTAGTTTGTAAACTTGAGGAGGATAAGATAACAAAGAAAGGATTATCATACTTTTGCCTTCAAGCTGCTTAGTTTTGATCCTAAAGCAAGACCAGCAATGGTTCCACCACTGCAAGAAATGCAAAATCATCGAAACATAAGGTAGCACTCTTGCAACTTTCAGGATCTAGGCATGACATGATTGGAACTGCATATGAAACACTGCTACAAATGTAAGATTGTACTGAAATACCTGCCACATGCAACGACAATGTCATCAAACTTTACTTCCGTAGATTGCTGAACTTGCTGCTCCAGCTCTCTTATTGCCTCAATATACCCCCTATAAAAGTAATATTTTGAGATTAGGTTGCACAATCGAATATATTTGAATATGTTATGGTGACAGTATGCTAGAGTATTGGGGTGAATCCACCTTTATCTTTACAGCATGTAATCTTGTACTCTTATGTACCTAACACAGTGCCCATTAAATAGTCCACATCTCTTTTCCTTCAACCTTGGTTTACATATTCATCACCATAAGTCACACTACCACATGGCACCAGTCAACCACTATATGACATATCATACAGACCTTCTTTCCTTAGATGGTCAGAGCCTAGAAAATTCTCAGGCCAACGCATCTCTCAAACAAAATGAGTACTCCCTCTGTTATTAAATTGTTGTCGCCGTTGACTTTTTGAGTTACGTGTGACCATTCGTCTTATTCAAAAAAAATTGAAAACTAGCAAAATATTTTGTTATGGTTTGTTTTATCACTAAGGAGTAAGGAAATTTGAAACATAGCTAATAATTTGCATATTTTTGCAAATATTTTGAATAAGACGATCGGTCAAACGTAACTCAAAAAGTCAACAACGACAACAATTTAAAAACGGAGGGAGTAGTTAATAATGTCCAATTCAGGCATTGGCAACACACGCTCCTTTTAAGATGGATTTACATAGTCACCAATCCACAAATATTATACCCAGAGGTAACTTAAAACAAAACAGGCACATCTTAGTCAGACAAATAAAAGCATGTTTAGCGTATAAAAATTGTATAACTAGATTTGTATTTCAAAGTTCTTTCACACCATACTAGTCTAGTAGTCTTATAGCTATAAAGGACATATTGCATCATAAAATAGTAGTCTAAGTGTAACCTTTGACACCAAGCTAAAATAAAAATTTGCCTTGTACCCTTGGATGGAGGAACACCAAAAATATAATAGGCAGATAAGGTTTCACAGAGATCACTGAATCTAGGATATTACCAGGTTCCCAGTGAGTTTGATCCACCAACAGGAATCACATACGGTTTCCGCCCTTCATCCAACAACTTCTTTTTCAGCAAATCAGCTAAAGCCTATATCAAATAAACCATCTTCTGGTCAGAAGTTTCTTAATAAGGAAAAAGTGCTCACAAGCGGTAGCTTAATAAACCTATTTGGTTTATCAAATCATCCCAATAAATAGGAACTTATTAAGATTAAGAACTCAAATGAAAAAAGAGTGCATATTAACTCCTCCAGACTTCAAATTTCTATAGCACAAGTTACTTGAACGAATCTCTAACAAAAATAGTGACTGATCAGTTGTGAAAAAAAATATATAATTAATACATAACCTTACTGTGCAACGAGACACTGATTACAGATGGCCAGGCAGAACTACGATACAGCTTACGGCAATAACAGGTGAAGAGCTTACCACGCTGCCAACTTTTCCATACTCTTCTTTTGACACAAGATCAATGTGTGCCCCAATCAACCTCTCGACAAGTAGATTGCCAACCAAACCAGGGTCCTTGTCCACAAGTAGCTGAAAAATATCCACGAAAGCAAGTTCATACCACAGTTCTCAATTGATTCCATGCCACACGCTGACACACAAATAAAAGTCACCTTAGAAGTACGTAGTATCAGGTAGCAATCAAGATTGAGATACTTAGCAGCCACTGCTGTCGCACGGCAATGGTTGCTCTGGATACCACCAACGGTGATAATGCAATCTGCACCCTGCGCCACGGCATCCGCCATCAGAAACTCCAGCTTGCGGACTTTGTTCCCGCTCAGCTGCATGCCAGATAAATCGTCTCTCTGCAAAATCCCCAAAATCACCCCACGTCAGAATCAGAAGTTCACAAAAAGACTACCGTGACACGAATGCTTTTGCTTGTAAAACAGTGGAAATTGAGAAGTACGGTAGCTCTTCTGCCGCACCTTGATCCATACTTCCGTGCCTTCCGGCAAATTGGGCAGGTTCCACTTGTGGATCGGTGTTGGGAACTGTTTTGATCAGCAAAATACGAGTTATGGGTCACACTTAAATTGATCATTTCATGTCTAGGTTCTAATCAAGCTGAACTAATCTGAATTCATGGATTGGAGAAAGTAAAGGTCGGGTAGTGAGGCAGTGGGGATGGGGAAGCTTACATGGCCAAGCGAGTAGGTATGGGAAGGCATGGGGGAGAGGTGCGAGGCCCAAGAAGGCGGCGCATACGGTTTCCTCGAGAGGAAGGCCCCGATCTGTGCGGCGGCGAAGGGGGTGGTTGTGAGCCGGGCCATCACAGCGGCGGCGATCCGACTCCGGTGGCCGACGGCGGCGAAGCGGCCGAGGAGTGGGGTAGTACTACAAGTGATGGGAAGGGCCGGCCGCAAGAGCCCGACCAGGACCATGGGGATTGTTGTCGTTTTTCGGCGCAGCCGGCTAAAAGGAAGCTGCAGGCCGGCCGGTATTTGGCCCAATCCTGCCTATATCAATTAGGCTTGGCGGCCAGTAGGAGTACGATAAATGGGCCATATCATTAATGGGCTTCCTCAAAAATCGACTGTCGTGACTCATGATGACGAACTGCAAGTCGTAAAACGGAGCGGAATCTGCAGACGAACCCTCCCTCACGTTTCCTGCGCCGGCCGCCGTCTTCTCGCCGTCGTCATCCTCGTCCTCCTCCCGCTCTCTCCCCTGTTGGAGATCCGTCTGCCGTAGCTCGAAGCGGCCTCGTACACTACTTTCGTTGGTAAGGACAACCGGAACCCTAGCTTGCTTCCATGGATTACTGTTTTGTTTGCTCTGCGGGACTTGTAGAATCAGATCCCAGTGCCTGTCGATTGTAGGTTTGTTTCCTGCACCCTCCATGCCAATCGATCCATCCATATCCTGCACTCACCCTACCAATCGATCCACCCATATCCTGCACTCTCCAATCGATCCATCCATGCAATTGAGCACTCTGATGTCCGCAAATTGGAATCAGAACTCTGTTTTGACGCGATCTCTCTGGAGTTCGTGCTCTTGCCCTGAGTACAGGACCCTTCGCTTTTGGTTTGAGCTCCTTGGTTCTAGGAGACATCTTTATGTTTTTTCTTCTTTTTTTCCTTGCGAACGAGGTTTATCTGAGGCTGTAGAGGACTCCTGGGGTTTCGCCAAGTTAATCAAACACTTGTTCCTCTCGTGCATACATGCGAAGTAGCTCTCGATTTATCTACATAGTGCAACTTTATTATCTGTGAGCAGCTTCCTTAACATACTTCCACAGAGTGAAACTTAATTTTCTGTGACTAGCTTCCTTAATATACTGCTGCAAGCTTTGATGAACATAGATGATTGTAGCCTGGGATTGTAGCCTGAATGCAGTAGTCTTGTTAGCCATGTACATGTTGGTGGTAGAAGTAGGTAAAGGCAGTCTACTTATGTAGCTTGTTATGATTTTGAAGAATTCCTCTGCTATTAGTTCTATGCAATTAAGAAATATGCTTGTGAATTTTGTGCCATGGGTCCATTACCATCAATGTTTTGTGCAGAAACAGGGTAGTCTCAAGATTATGAGGTATGGAATAGCTGTACCGGAATGCACTGGGTCTAACCTGGCTAATGGTTGAAAAGCCTGTATCTTACTGGTCAGAGAACCATATTAGTTGGATGATTTAGTTGGCCAAAATACCCCAGTTGTTGCAACTGGTTAGCAGTACTCTGTTGAAATTTTCTAGTTACTATGTGGGTAGATTTCATGATGTGCACAATATCCTCCAGCTATCTTCAATACACATTCTATTAATTTCCATTATTCATCACAATTTGACCAGGGCCTTTTTTCTTTTTTGCCTAACAAATTGTGATCATCTCACTTGCAGTTGGGACTGATCATGTCTTCTTCGATGCAATCATCATACCTTCCTGCTACAACTGAATCGATAGCCAAGGCTCAGGAGGCTAAGGATGCTTCGGAGTCTATCTCCATCCTCTACCAGTTGCTTGAAGACCCATCTACTTCTGCGGATGCACTGAGAACAAAAGAGCTTGCAATTACAAATCTGACAAACTATCTCACAAAAGAAAACAGAGCTGAGGACCTTCGCAACCTTTTGACTAAGCTCAGGCCGTTTTTTGCACTGATTCCCAAGGCTAAGACTGCAAAGATTGTGCGTGGAATCATTGATGCTGTTGCCAAGATACCTGGAACGTCTGATCTTCAGATCTCACTCTGCAAGGAGATGGTGGAATGGACACGTGCAGAGAAGCGTACCTTCCTTAGGCAGCGTGTTGAAGCAAGGTTGGCAGCCCTTCTGTTAGAGAACCAGGAGTATACTGAAGCGCTTAACCTTCTTTCCGGTCTTATCAAGGAAGTCAGGAGGCTGGACGACAAGTTGCTTCTTGTGGACATTGACCTCCTGGAGAGCAAGCTTCATTTCTCTCTGAGAAACTTACCGAAGGCCAAAGCTTCTCTGACTGCTGCAAGAACTGCGGCCAATGCCATTTATGTTCCACCATCTCAGCAGGGCACTATTGACCTGCAGAGTGGAATTCTTCATGCTGAAGAAAAGGATTACAAGACTGCTTACAGCTACTTCTTTGAAGCATTTGAAGCTTTTAGTTCACTGGACGATCCGAAGGCCATCTCCAGCCTGAAATACATGCTTCTGTGCAAGATAATGGTTAAAAAAACTGATGGTGTTGGTGGGATAGTCTCCTCACAGAGTGAAACTTAATTTTCTGTGACTAGCTTCCTTAATATACTGCTGCAAGCTTTGATGAACATAGAGGATTGTAGCCTGAATGCAGTAGTCTTGTTAGCCATGTACATGTTGGTGGTAGAAGTAGGTAAAGGCAGTCTACTTATGTAGCTTGTTATGATTTTGAAGAATTCCTCTGCTATTAGTTCTATGCAATTAAGAAATATGCTTGTGAATTTTGTGCCATGGGTCCATTACCATCAATGTTTTGTGCAGAAACAGGGTAGTCTCAAGATTATGAGGTATGGAATAGCTGTACCGGAATGCATTGGGTCTAACCTAGCTAATGGTTGAACAGCATGTATCTTACTGGTCAGAGAACCATATTAGTTGGATGATTTAGTTGGCCAAAATACCCCAGTTGTTGCAACTGGTTAGCAGTACTCTGTTGAAATTTTCTAGTTACTATGTGGGTAGATTTCATGATGTGCACAATATCCTCCAGCTATCTTCAATACACATTCTATTAATTTCCATTATTCACCACAATTTGACGAGGGCCTTTTTTCTTTTTTGCCTAACAAATTTTGATCATCTCACTTGCAGTTGGGACTGATCATGTCTTCTTCGATGCAATCATCATACCTTCCTGCTACAACTGAATCGATAGCCAAGGCTCAGGAGGCTAAGGATGCTTCGGAGTCTATCTCCATCCTCTACCAGTTGCTTGAAGACCCATCTACTTCTGCGGATGCACTGAGAACAAAAGAGCTTGCAATTACAAATCTGACAAACTATCTCACAAAAGAAAACAGAGCTGAGGACCTTCGCAACCTTTTGACTAAGCTCAGGCCATTTTTTGCACTGATTCCCAAGGCTAAAACTGCAAAGATTGTGCGTGGAATCATTGATGCTGTTGCCAAGATACCTGGCACATCTGATCTTCAGATCTCACTCTGCAAGGAGATGGTGGAATGGACACGTGCAGAGAAGCGTACCTTCCTTAGGCAGCGTGTTGAAGCAAGGTTGGCAGCCCTTCTGTTAGAGAACCAGGAGTATACTGAAGCACTTAACCTTCTTTCCGGTCTTATCAAGGAAGTCAGGAGGCTGGACGACAAGTTGCTTCTTGTGGACATTGACCTCCTGGAGAGCAAGCTTCATTTCTCTCTGAGAAACTTACCGAAGGCCAAAGCTTCTCTGACTGCTGCAAGAACTGCGGCCAATGCCATTTATGTTCCACCATCTCAGCAGGGCACTATTGACCTGCAGAGTGGAATTCTTCATGCTGAAGAAAAGGATTACAAGACTGCTTACAGCTACTTCTTTGAAGCATTTGAAGCTTTTAGTTCACTGGACGATCCTAAGGCCATCTCCAGCTTGAAGTACATGCTTCTGTGCAAGATAATGGTTAGTCAAGCTGATGATGTTGCTGGAATAGTCTCCTCAAAGGCTGGCCTGAAGTATCTGGGTCCTGACGTTGATGCTATGAAAGCTGTGGCTGATGCTTACTCCAAGAGGTCTTTGAAGTACTTTGAAACAGCCCTTCGTGATTACAAGGCCCAGCTGGAGGAAGATCCCATTGTCCACAGGCATCTCTCGTCGCTCTATGACACCCTCCTTGAGCAGAATCTCTGCAGGTTGATTGAGCCGTACTCGAGGGTGGAGATTGCTCACATAGCAGAATTGATCGAGCTGCCGATTGACCACGTTGAGAAGAAGCTGTCTCAGATGATCCTTGACAAGAAGTTTGCAGGAACTCTGGATCAGGGCGCTGGTTGCCTCATCATCTTCGAGGATCCCAAGACCGAGGAAATCTTCCCTGCCACACTTGAAACGATTGCGAACGTCGGAAAGGTCGTGGACAGCCTCTACATGAGATCGGCCAAAATCATGGCTTGAAAGATACAGTCTGCTACCGGTGTAGATGATCTCATTTTTAGCTCTGTTACTCTGATAGTCTCCTAAAGACATTTCACCATGATTTTTTACTGTTTCCTTTATGGGCTGGAAACTGTTTGCTATGCTACAATTATGTTGTGATGGCTCCTATTTAAAACCATGTTATATGTAGATCTCACTCGATTTTCTGTTAATTTCCACCGCATACTTAGCTTTCTTGTGTCATTAGTACGGTAAACTGCAGTTGTACCGCTTAACATGAAACGCGGCTGAGGTTTTTCTCGTCAGAAGTTCTCCATCCATGGAATTTTTCCTGCAGGCACTGTATTATATTGGTATAACAAAAACTGTTCACAGGGTATGCCTTCGGTGCAAATCTGTCTTTAAAACCTGGGGCATTTGTAAAAACGGTCCTGTTTTGGATGTCAATTATAAAATCAAAACCAGTCTTTTTTTCTAAACTTTGCAAAAACGGTCATGTTTTTTGAATTTGAAACTGCCGTCTAGTCTACTTTTGAGATGCCGTAAACTAAAGAGGATTTTTTGAATTAAAACAAATAAGATAACTTTTGGAAAAAGAAAAAGACGGGATTGTCTCTGGCCAAATTCCTTTCACGTGTTCGAGTGCTGTTCCCGACCAGTTCCGCGTCCAATGCATGTGATTGTTGCTTGTTGGTCATCAAGTTTAGTCAAAATACAAATGAATTGCTGCCAAAATTTTAAGAATTCAAAATTATTTAAACTTGGATACAAAATTATTTAGATATCAGACTATTCATTTAGATATTGCAACTACCAAAAACAGGACCAGATTTGCAATTGGTTCACAAAAACATGACCGATTCTGTAAAGGGCAAATTAGCCTTTTCGCAACCCATTTAACATCGTTAGCTGCTGTTAACGAAATAGGACCTCCTTCTAGCTTCAAGTTTAAAAACATGATCGATTTTGCGAAGTCTAGAAAAGATGACCGAATTCGTAATTGGCATCTAAAAGATGACCGTTTATGCAAATGCCTCAAACTTAAAACATACAAACTGTCAAACTCTAATTTTCACAAAACCCCACGCTTCTCAAAGATAGCCATGAATATGCATTGTGAAATATAACTTTGTGCTTGTATGATGCACCGTTAATGAAACCATATGGTTAGATACACGGTCATGTAAACTTTGAAATTAAAATAGAGTCTATAGGTAAGATTCATATTGTTTTTACAGGAGCGGGGTGTTATGGAACTGTTTGACCAAAATATCTGGAATTGAATATCACGAGTTAAAATACTTTAGGTTTTGTGAAACAAAGACCATCGACCTGGAGGTTTAATGAAATTTACTGTTTCTAAAATTAATACTCCCTTGCATTTTGGAATGTGTACATCATGCCACCAACAGTTATCATCAGCGACCCTCCAATAAGTTCTTTTTCCTGCAGCCCAGCAACCAAGTACGCTCAGTGTAGCTACGCAACTGTGTGTGATGGTTACTGTAGCGGGCGTGGTACTGTAGCTACGCAAAAGATTAGTCGCATGTGAACGAATTCGTGTGAAAACCAGCTTAAACCCCTAAGTCGAAAATGCAAAATAGCTCGGGTTAATTTTTTTATGCGAAAGGTGAACGTAACAATTATTTTGTAAATAGGTTCCGCAGTCCGGAACCGTATTTTGGTACAATGTTACATTTTCCATGTCACCGTATTTTCTATGCCCTTCTAAATTCTGTCATTCTCACTTTTTTTTCAACATATTGTTACGTTGTGATTGAAAAAAAGGTGACACACGATTAGTTTGTCAAAACTCTGAAAATAGTGCTCTAGCAGAATATGGACGCAAGCAAGTAGTAAAAGTCTACTATTAGAAAATTCTATAAATTTGACAAGAGGAAACTGGAAAAGTAAAAGTCTACAATTAGAAGATTTTTTTAATGCAAAGTCAAAACATGCTTGCTATGGACCGGTACGTGAAGTGCGCAGCCGGTCACTAAACTTGTCCAGCTGTATCACTTAGGTCTCTGTACTTAGAAAATGTTGATTTGACATCCTTAAACTGTTCTGTCGTGTCACTTAGGTCCCTCTACTTATGTTGACATAGCTAAACTTATTCGACCGTGTCATTTAGGTCCAACTAAGCTCAAACTGACCCGATATGACACATGCTTGTTGCATGCAATTGTATTTGTACCAGAGATTAAAGGTGATTCTTTCATTGATATTTTTTAAACTTTTTAAAAAGAATTCATAAACTAAAATTTCGTATATACTTTTTAAGCGATATAAACATTAGCCATCATATTTAGATTTCACATATATTTGTCGTTATTTGATAGTTGTAATTTAGAATTCACATATACTCGCTCATATGACTCCTGACACACATGGCAATAGGCAACATCACTTTTATTTTTTTTAAAGCACAAAAAGTCCATGTTAATCTCTCATACCTTCAACCTTAAAAGTATATGTTAAGTGCTAATTCTATTCATGTCGGATCGGTTTGAGTCTAGTTGGACCTAAATGATATAGCCGGACAAGTTTAGGAATGTCAATATAAGTAGAGGGACTTAAATGACATAGCAGAACAAGTTTAAGGATGTCAAATTAATATTTTCTAAGTAGAAGAATCTAAGTGACACAGCCGGAAAAGTTTAGAGACCGGCGAGCACTTTACTCAAAAAAATATATAAAAAAGAGAAAACAAGTTTTCGCGAGACGACTAGACGAGGACCCGAGCCTCCGTTCGGACCCTGTTGTGAATCCACAGGTGGCGCCTTGGAGTACATAGCGAGCAACGCTTCTATCGACCCATTGCCCAGACTAAACTCACTGACTAGTGGGTCCAAGTTATCTTCTCATCAAGAGTGGCCCGACGTCAGTGAGAGAAACAGTTGATGACCCTAACACGCCGCCTCCTTTCGCTGTACTAGAAAACAAGACGCCTTTTTGACTCCTCACCTCGTCCCATCTCTCTCTCTGTGCTTAGCGGCGAAGCCAAAAAAAAATAAAAATGAATTGATAAAAAAGGAAAAGAGAGGAAAAGCTCGCTCTCGTCCGCTGTCCGAATCGAACAACTCGAAAGCGATTGTGCTGCAATCTGCAGTTGCTGATCCGAGCACTCCTCAAGCCGCGAAGAACACTTCAGGTGAACTACTTCGTTTTCCCCTTCCATTTATCTGGCGTTCCTCGGACGATTTGGTTGGGTGAGTTGTTTAATGGCAGTAGAGGGGACGGGCGGTTGATTTTTCTGTTAATTTTATGCAATTTGGGGGGTCTTGCGGGGGTTCCGGCGCACTGTAGGGTTCGAACGGCACTGGGTTTTGAGTAGCTTTTGGAATATTTTGCGGCATTTTCCTAATGAGAGGGGGGCGCCGCGAGGTTCCGCGTTTTGCGTGGATTTCTTGTCATTTTTACGTATTCTTCAAATCTGGGCATCGGAAGTTGAGGTGTGGCGATCAGAAAGCTGATTCCGCAGATGTTTGTATATCGGTGATATTTCTGTTTGCGCTCCGCAGTTTTTTTTTTCATGTTTTCTTCTCTGGGCTATTTTTTGATGCTCTGGTGCTAATTGCTTCCTAGTCGTCTGTTGGTTCATCAGATTTCGTTGCTTTTGATGGGATCTCTCTTCATGCGAATTCCCTTTTGTTCTTGATCATCGAATTTGTTATTCTCCATCAATTGTAACAGTAAGCTAAGCTTTAGTTCGATGCTGACACCATATCAATTAGGTTCTGTTGACCGGTAGTCTCATCAGATGTTGGTAGCGTATGTACTGTTTTGTTTGGTCCCTACCTCCAAGTCCCAGTTCATCTTAGTGCAGTTCTTCTCCTCGCTTGCTCTCATTGATGGTTCTTCGATTTGCTTGTGTTTGCATAGGCCAGGACCCTTGTGTTATTGGTTTCATAAGTCAAGGGAACTGATTAGATGAAGACTCGAGCATAACTGTAGTTGTTGCTGATATACAGGTATGTGAGCAATGCAGAATTGGTAATTTATTTAATTGTAATGATATGCTAATGAAATGGAAGTTGGTTGCAGGATTAAAATCATGTCTGATCAAGAGAGAGATGATATTCCTATGCTGCTCAGAAATATTGAGCTACCAAGATTTCCTAGAAGTACTTCAATGTGTATGCCAGTCAGGGATGATGAATATGAAGAAGACACATATGTGCCACATACTGGTCCTCTGTTTATTCAGCCACCAACGCAGCCAGCTGGAGGCAATCCATTTACTAGTAGAGACACACCAACAGATCGGCCGCCTAGACCTCCGCAGGGAAAACAAGTCAGCAAACAACAGGCAGTCAGGCCTGAAGAAATTGGAGAATGTAGGTGGTCTTACAACGGAGGAGTTCCAAAGAATGAACACTTGATGATGTCTGGGCCTTTGGGACAATGTGATAATCCTGATTGTGTCAATTGCCCTCCTGCGTGTAAAAATAAAAGACATTTTCGCAGAGGTCCGAATGCTTTAGACAATAAGGTATGTCCTTGACGTATGTCCTGTTCTAAAGTTATTAATCCTTGCTTAAAAGCTCTCGACCATGTTATAATGTGCCCCTTTGTTTTCTCGAAGTTTCATAGTATTCTTTACGGTCATGATGGTGGGTGGAAGAAGAAGATTGAGGATGTTCTTGCAAAAATCCCGATTTTGAACCCACATGCAAAGGTTGTTCAACAATGGAATCAATTCTTTGTGATATCATGTCTGATATCTATTTTTATCGATCCCCTCTTCTTCTTCCTATTATCAGTGGAACAGGTAATATTTCACAAGGTTTTCAGCGTTAGGTAAATATGTTAATGTTTTTTATGTGCACTTGAGTACAACAATTTTATAGGAATATATTAAGAGTATGCCGGTTAATGACAGTATAATTGGCATTTGCTGGTTATCTCATACTTTGTATAAACCTGGATGTGTTGCAATTTGTTAATCTTAGCTACTCATGTATTAATTTCAACCAGAGCTGACCGCATTATGTTTATTTTATTTTGTCCAATGCAGGATAACAAATGCATAGTGTTAAACTGGAATTTTGCTACAGCACTTTCTGTCGTTAGAAGTGTGACTGATGCTATTTATTTGCTGCACATGCTTCTTCAGGTAAATATGCAATCTCCTCTGGTGTCTAGACAAAACATTGCATGTTATTCAATATTTTATCGCTCGAAAGCGAAGTAGCTAAAAGATGAAATCATCTGTATGATATACTGATGATTTGGGACGCATATGAAGAGTATTGTGTTCATTCTTTATTTGAACAGTTTTCTTGACCAGTAAATTCTGAACTTTCTTATGAACAACTATTAGATTATATACTGAATTTGGTGATACCCAATTGCACAGAAAAACTTTCTATTCGTGATTTGCAGTAAGGACTAGTTCTCCTTACAGGAAAGCTTTACCTTCTTCTAGAGGAAAGGAAAACTGTATATTCACATCAGTGTAGTATTAGTATTAAAATGCTGACTGGCTGCACTTCTCTCACCTAGTGATTGACTATACTGACAAACTATGCCTTGTTACTTGGTTTATCACGCTACTCCGCCATCAAGATTAGATAATTTCTTTTGTTAGTATAGGATATTATTTCATACTGTGTTGGAGTTTGTCGGTTGCAATAGATGAAAAACGGAGTTACAAATTTTTCGCATTTCTATCTGTTGGTTATACCATGGAATCAATGTATTGCAACTAAGAGTAGAAGTAAACAAGCCTACTTGTTCTTTGGTTGACTGGTTATTATGTAGGGCTAGTCTTGAATGTAAAGGGGAATTTGTCTTTCAGTTCAGACTGGCTTATGTTGCTCCAGAATCACGAGTGGTGGGAGCTGGAGATTTAGTAGATGAACCAAAGAAAGTTGCTCTCCATTATCTTCGTGGTTACTTTTTACTTGACTTCTTTGTTGTGCTTCCACTTCCACAGGTAAAGATGCCTTGCCTTTCCACATTAATGCCTATTTATTTTTGGATATTAAGCATTAGTTCTTTGTTTTCTCACTTTATGATTTGAGAATACTTACTTCTGCAAAAACATTATGTTTTTGTATCTTCACTACAACTTTATGCACTGTTGAACCCTTTTGGTTCAGTAAGGTTGTCTTTATATGTCAGTGAGCAGTTTTCAATATATATAATTATATAGGCCAACAAGAAATAGGAAAATAATAAATTGATGTTTAACTAGCGTTGTAGATATCAAGACGCTCCATGACCTCGTTCTATTCCTGAACTTGGACTCATGAGCATTTATTCAGGGTCTCTGGGAAGAGTTGGTGTCTATTGAGAACCCTAAAAGAAGTGGTTCTTACATATAATAGTAAATCTTTGCAACTTATGCATCAATGAACCTTCTTTATCAACCGTTTGCAACATATGCATCAATGAACCTTGCCTGTATGTGCAGCTTGTGATCTGATTATTACCTGCGTGAATGCCCCTTAGTTTACTGCTAAATCACTTTGTCCAAACTCTGAACTGATGACTTGTTCATTTTCGACTTCAGTAACAGCAACCATTTAATTAACAAATTTATACATACTGGACTAGCTGCAGTCCTTCTGTCTCTCACTAATATTTTTTTTTTTCCTTTGTTTCCTCATGAAGGTGATGATACTGCTTGTTATCCCAAAATTTGTCGGGTTATCAAGTGCAAACTATGCTAAGAATTTATTGCGTGCCACTGTTCTTCTTCAATATGTACCCCGTATCATCAGATTTGTACCACTACTTGATGGCCAGTCTGCCAATGGATTCATATTTGAGTCAGCATGGGCTAACTTTGTGATAAACCTTCTGATGTTTGTTTTGGCGGGGCATGTCGTCGGTTCGTGTTGGTATCTCTTTGGCTTACAGGTTAGTGGATTTTTTTTAAATTTTGTTTTCAAGATTTGTACACAAAAACTGGTTGGAGATAGCAATGAATCTAGTCTTACTCTTACTAATGGCAATATGTACCTAATACCTTTTTGTCTTACTAATGAACATCTATGAAGGCATGTCAAGTTTGCTTTAATTATATGTGCTCTGATCATGTTTTGCTTGAAGGGTGGAAAATGTATAGCTCAAAATACCTAATCAATTTCATATGTAATGTGCTCAGTGTTGTATATACAACCATGTATAATAGTTCGAACTACTAGT
>LAPY01000859.1:38171-48652 GCA_000970635.1 Eragrostis tef
CATGAGTTCTGCAGTTAGTTTTGTAATTAAACTTTATTTAATACTTTTAAATAATAATTTTTTTTTAATCTCTCTAAATTTTACACCCATGATATACGGGCTTCTTTTGTTTCGGTCCGTTCAAAGCCCCAGGGAGATGAGTTCGGAAGCCCTTCCTCATCCCTTCACCGCCCGTACATTCCCCATCGAGACCTACGAACCCTGCCTCCGACGCCGCCCCCATATACACAATTCCGCGCCGCCACGCCGCCGGCGAATCCTTCTGGTCGGCAAGCGCGGACTACCAACAGCTTAGTACTAGAGGGATGAGCGAGGAGGCACCAGAGGCGACCATGGAGGACACCAATCTGGGCACCCTGGCGCTGCCCACCCTGCCCACCGAGGCCCTCATGGAGATCCTCGCCCGGCTGCCGGCCAAGTCGGTGGGACGCTTCCGCTGCGTGTCGCGCTGGTGGTGCTCCATGCTCTCCTCTGACTACTTCTTCGAGTTCCACCGCCGGCACGCCAACAGGCCGGACCGCCCCAGGCTGCTCCTTACCGCGGTAGGTTCCTCCTACGAGGGTCACCTCCACTCATGGCAGCCCAGTGGTGCTGTTGAGAGGCTCATGCCAGACGATTTTTTGGATGGGGAAATCGTGCCTGTTACCAAGCCCTGCGAGGGTCTCATCCTCGTCTTCCGAGGCACAGACTACGGCGGTTACTTCGTCTGCAACCCCTCCACCGGCACGGTCCTGCCTCTACCGGACAGCAAGGCGCCACTGAAGATGATTAGGCGGACTAAATTGTTTCCGCCATATGTGCCGCCGTTCTTCCTTAATGTATCTTACGGCCTTGGTTATTGCCCAGTGAGGAAGAAGCACAAAGTAGTGCGCTTGTTCTCCAACCCAGAAGGTGAAGATGACATGACGCCCACAAGCTGCGAAGTGTTCATCCTCGATGCACCTGCGTACTGGAGGCCTAGTGCTGAACAACCGCCCTTGTGCTCTGTGGAGGAGAACCCAGCTGTTTTGTTACATGGACGTCTACACTTCCTCTGCAGTGATGGTGGCATCACCACCTTCAACATCAGAGATGAGACCTTTGGTTTGTTGCTGCCACCGCGAGGTTTCCAGAATGTTGAGCCAGTGTTGGCAGAATTGGATGGGAGTTTGTGTGTATGCTATGGTGAACCAGATAGTCAAGATACTTACCATGTAAGTGTGTTGAGAGATTACAAGGAAGGACGGTGGGAGATGCTATGTTACATTGATGGAACAACTTGGTCTGAATCCGACCGTGCCCTGCTGAAATCGCTTTGGTTGGCCCCATTAGGCATGTATTGCTCAGACGGTGGGCAAAAGATCATGTTTGGGACAGGTGCTTGCAAGGTATTTGCTGTCGACTTTGATGGCTGTGCCCCACAGATTTTATTCACACCAGATGAGACCATCATTGGCAGTTGTGAGGATTCTAATGTCCCAATGCTAGGTCTGTTTGAGGAGAGTCTTGTGCATGTGGGCCACACAGTTGAAGAGATGATTGCCTCATCACCATCAACTGAAGCTTGGTTCAACATCCTCAAGTGGCTACCAACACGCTCTGTTTTGGAGTTTGGCTTGGTCTGCAGGGCTTGGCGCGCAATGACCATGATGGACGAATTTATCTAGTCACATGTTATTCATTAAAACCTGAATAAAAGCCCCCGGATCATGTTCATCATGGATCCCCGATTTGGTATGTACATGGATCTGGAAAAATTCACTGACCAACTTAGGCCACACCTGATTTCTGATCTTGTATGCACCCAGCCTTGTCACGGTCTCAAAGCGGGAAGCTGCGCATTTTGGGACTTCATATGCAATCCAGCCATAGGTTATTGTGAATACATATCATTTGATGACAACGATGGCACCTTCTTTGCTGGCCGCATTGGATTGGGATAACTCAGAGATAAACAAGCATATTGTGGTGCATATTACCTACAAATCAAAGAACCTGGAAACAAGGTATTATGAACTGCAATGCAAAATGCGACATGTGAATGAGGAGCAATGGCATCCAATAGACCCTCCTCCTAGACCAGTAGCTGCCACACCACCCGCCTATGCCAATGGCAAGATCTACTGGTTGGTTGAGCCAAACCTTGGACCAGTCTCTACAAGATGTGAAATTGTGGCATTCGATGTCAATACACATCAATTTGAAATCCTTCAAGGTCCACCCTGCAGCCATGACTCTGGGCGTATGACCATCGTCCAACTTCAAGGTGCACTTTGTGTGGCTTGTTCAAATCGGGGCATGAACACTCTTGATATATGGATGATGAAAGATTCTGACATATGGTTAATGGAGTATCATATAGAGCTTGAAAGTTTCCTGCCAGACTATTTGTCGGAGAACACTACACCATTGGCTGTTGATCCGAAGAATGGGCGGATTTTGCTGAATGCAGGTTGGTCATTAGGCTACTATGACCCCGAGACGGCAACAATTGATACCCTCTACACCGAGGATATTCCAGAACATGGCATCAAGTTCTGTCCTATTATCTGCCAAGAAAGTTTGTTCTGCCCGCTTAGCCCTCACTAGTCAGTAAGTGCATCCTTATAAGCTTCTTAGGCTACTTTTACTTGCTTGTGTTTATTTTGAAGAATCCTTAAAGTCTTAAACCATTTAGTACTGTCCATGGATTTGCATTTACGAGATAATATGTCCCACTTGTCCATTGATGTCTATGGTATTGTAGTCATGGAACCTATGCTGTAGCTTTCTAAGCATTTATGGAACATTTGTATGTTTCTTTTTGTGTGATTTTGTAGAAAAACAACTTCTGCATTCAATAGATTATTGTAAAAAGATTATATTGGTGAGGTTTGCTATGAAACTTATCTGCATTGTGTTGCACTGTATAAGGAAATAACACAATCAATATTGGAGTTTGTACAAGTATGAGTTTTGGCGCCTCAAAATATTGCAATTTCTGAGAGAACAAGTAAGAAGTAAGGATATAAATATTCCTCGTACGTCTAAACTTTGTGAGCCTTGAAGTAGCAACATGATATCTGCAACAGATATACGGCAAATACCTCATGAAACTGAAAAGCACTAATAGCGATCTGACATCTGAGTCAAAACTTTCGTGGTGTTGAAAACAGTTGATTGAAGAATCTGAGCATAGCAAAATTGTCACGATCCATTAAGCTTGACAGGAAGAGTTGATCTGATTCCTCTATTGGCAAAGTTCAAATTGTTTTTTATTGATTGTCACTAGTATCATTAGTGCATCTGTTGAGTAGCCAATTATTTTCCTTTTTTTTATCCTCCTGTCAGTTTGACTTATTCTAAACTTATCCTTCGATAAATCTATCCGCTTGTTCTCTTCAAACTCCCTGGACCCTCTATCCAGCTTGTAGAACACATGCTTCTGCAATCTCCAGTGACATCTGTCATTTGTCTCATCATCCGAGTTGTGCCAAACCCTGCATGCACCGTTGGATTTGAGTTTCCCACACTCTCCTCGCGTTGGCCATCGGGGCGGGGCTGCACAGCTCAGCAGGGAATTTGTTTCCCGCGCGCGCCCGATCGAGTCGAGGTCGTGGGGCGTGTCCGAGTCCGACACTGCACAAACTCCGGTACTATTTAGCCCGGCCGGGTCAAAGCCACAGCGCCTCGATCGTACCGGACTACTAGCTCCCAACTCGTCGAACTCCCGGGACGCGAGCACGAGCAAGATGGAGGCAGCACCATCGGCAACCACGGAGGCCACCACCGAACACGAATCAGTCCCGGCGCTACCCATGGAGATCATCACGAACATCCTCGCTGGGCTGCCGGCCAAGACGGTGGGCCGCTCCCGCTGCGTCTCCCGGGCGTGGCGGGACCCGCTAACGTCGGGCTACTTCGTCGACCACCTCCACGCGACGCGCGCCAACCGGCCGGGCCACCCCAAGCTACTCCTCACGCCGGTAGAATCCTCCTACGACACTGACTACCTCTACTCGTGGCAACCCGGCGGCCGCGGCGCCGCCGAGAAGCTCATGCCCAACGATTTCTCGAACGATTTAAACGTGCCTGTTACCAAGCCATGCCACGGACTCGTCCTCGTCCGAGGCATGAACCATCGCGGCTACTTCGTCTGCAACCCTTCGACCGGCGCGGTCTTGCCTCTCCCGGACAGCGAGGCGCCGATGAAGATGATTCGGCGGCGGAGAAAGATGCTCGGGCACCGTCGGCCTCCGTTCTTCAAGGACGTGTCTTACGGCCTTGGTTACTGCGCTACGAGGAAGGAATTCAAGGTGGTGCGTTTGTTCTGCAACTACCCCAAGAGGGAGACTCAGATGGTGAAGTCCACGAGCTGTGAGGTGTTCGTCCTCAACGCACTGGCACACTGGCGCCCGACTGTTGAACAACCTCCCTTGCGTCGGGTGAGGGAGGAGAAGCCAGCTGTTTTCTTGAACGGGTATCTGCACTTCCTATGCGATGATGGGGGCATTATTACATTCAGCGTCAGTGATGAGGTATTCGGTTCTTTGCCACCGCCGCCTGGTTTTGCGGATGCAGCGTCTGTGATCACAGAGCTGGATGGGTGCTTGTGCTTGTGCTATGAAGAACAGGAAAGTGAAGATATTGTTTATCATGTATGCGTCCTTCGAGATTACAAGGGAGCCCGGTGGGAGACGCTGTGTCGCATCGACGGAGCAACTTGGCTAGAGTCTGAACGCGCACTGTTGCGCCGGATCTGGATAGCCCCATTAAGCATGTACGATGACGGACAAAAGATCATGTTCGCGACAGGAGATTGCCAAGTGTTTGTGGTGAACCTAGACGGCAGTGCTCCACAAGTTCTGTTTACGCAAGACGAGGACCTCGTTGGCAATTGTACAGGTGACGATATCCCATCAATCGGCCTGTTTGAGGAGAGTCTTGTCCCTGTCGGCTGCACGGTTGAAGAGATGATTTTCTCGTCACCGACAACCGAAATGTGGTTCCACGTCCTCAAGTGGCTACCGACGCGCTCTGTTTTGGAGTTGAGCTTGGTCTGCAGGGAATGGCGTGCGTGCAATAGTCAAGACGGACTGGTTTGCCCAGTCCCATGTTTTTCATGCAAACAGGAAGAAGAGCCCCCGGATCATGATCATCATGGATCCCCGCCATGCTTCGTATATTGATCTGAAGGAATTTGTTGATGGACGACAAACACCAAACTTGACTCTGAATCTTGTGTGTTCACAGCCTTGCCGCGGCCTTAACGTTGGAAGCTGTTTTCACTGGGATTTCATATGCAATCCTGCAATAGGTTATTGCAAGATTATAGAATTCGATGATCACGATCGAACCTTTTTTGCTGGCCGCATTGGATTAGGGTTCAACTCAGAGATTTATCGGCATGTTATGGTACATATCACTTATAAAGAGAAGGACATGCAAACAAGACACTATAAACTTCAATGCAAATTGTGTTATGTGAATGAAGGTATATGGCACCCAATAGAACCTCCTCCTAGACCAGTTGCTGCCACACCTCCAACCTTCGTCAGAGGCAAGATCTACTGGATGGTAGAGCCTAAACTTGGACCGGTTTCTGAAACATGCGAAGTCGTGGCATTCGATGTCAACAAAGTTGAATTTGAAGTCCTACGGGGTCCGCCCTGCAGCCATGACAAAGGGCGCATGACCATCCTCCGGCTTAAAGGCGCACTTTGTGTGACTTGCTCTGACCAGAGAGCGAACACGATTGACATATGGATGATGAAAGATTTTGAGTTCTGGTCAATGGAGTATCATATAGAGCTTGACAAGTTGTGGACAGATTACTTGTCGGAGAACACTACACCATTGACTATTGATCCAACGGACGGACGGATTTTGCTGAGTACCGATTTGTCACTAGGCTACTATGACCCTAAGACAGCAGCACTTCAAACGATATGCGCCGTAGGCAACACAAAGCATTACGGTAAAGTATGTCCTATTATTTGCCAAGAAAGTTTAATCTTCCCACTGGACCCATTTTAATATGCGTGAGTGCACTTAGGCAGGTACTCTGTTTTAGGAATTCGTCACCGTCAAATAGTTGTGCCGCTTTAGGTTGTCGTAGTCATGAGTAATTTATTTTCTTATACATCCCTGGAGATCAGTTGTACGCTCTTTGCTCTCTTTATAAAGAGTAAAGACTGAACACTGCATCCACAGAAGATACGTTTGATAAGGTTTTTCATGAAACCAATTATTCTTGTTTGGACTGCAGCTTTACTTTATGTGTCTTTTGTAAATGGAACCGACCTTTTCTTCCTACGCTGCAATCAAAACTCCCGTGGTTTTATTAGTTGTGAATATATAGATAAAGGAGCAAGACACTTGAAATTAGTTGCCTGTTGCATACATCTTTCTTCTCATTAAGTTAACTTAGTCTGCCAATCGTTATAGTCTCGCAATTCAATTCTAGCGAGTTTGAGAGAACTATCTTGTTAAATGCCTGTGCCAATCAGAATGTTTTCATGTGGCACTTCCTATTTAATCATTAAAAGGTCAAACAAAATCCGAACCGTTGATTTGAAGAATAGAAAAGAAAGAAAATAAAAATCCAGGGAAGGAATCAGGCTTATTTCGGGAAGGAAATCTCTTATCTTCCCTATTCCTCCCAAATGTTTTCTTAATTGGTTGTTGATGCCTGTTACCGCTTAGGCTATGTATGGAAGTTTTATCACGCATATTTTGGCCTTCAACTCTTGCATGCAATTCAACTCCTCAAATCACGTTATTAGTGTTCCCTTGATTTGCTTGCTGTCACGTTATTAAACACCCAATACTTTCCCATGTCTACCGAAAAAAAATAAATTAGAAACGTGACTTGCGAGTTTAACATCACCACGGATCGCCTTCTGACTTTTTACCACGTTAGTGAGTTTCATCCACGTTCTGATTTTTATCTCAAATCAAAAACAGGCTGCGTTTCTATTTTCTTCTTATGTAAAATGAGGAAAAATCCTAACAACTTTGGAAACAAATCTTGCTACAATTATCAAGGTCCTTTTACCTCCTAGGAGGTAAGAGGTCATCCATCTAACTAAAATGGACGGTCCATATTTGTTTCGAGGTACTGTAGAAATGGCCTTCTAAGTTTGTCATACAAATATCTATATCAGTTGGTGAATTTCAGTTCAATTCATTTATCAAGGATTTGCACGTTGTTTTCACCTCTGTCGTGTCTTTCGCCCTTCACAAATACTTATATAAGTTAGAATATCTATACTTCAGTTCTGTGCGGTAGATAAGCTCATTAAGTAGGACAACAGAAGTTTACAGACTTGGATACAGAAAGAAACATTGGCCAGTGATCACTCTCAGCTAGAAAAGGTGCGAGGTTTGGCTGGCCACAAGCTCCCATCCTTACTGAGCTTTACCACTTCCACGGTTCCACCGCCTCTTTCCTTGTGTTTGTTAACGTTCTTCTGTTGCGCGCGTTCCATATTATGTGCCGCGCTGTATACATCATGACGCCCGCTTTTGTCCGATTGAGCCCCTTTGATGTTCCAGCCAACTGGTTGTTCCACCATTCTTGAATCTTGAATTGTGCTGGTCTGCTCTTCCTGTGGTTGAATGAGTTTTCTTTTGTCGTTGTCCAGTTTCTGACTCTCTCCCAAACTTGCGCTGCATATGGGCACTGCAAGCAGAGTTGAACTGTTGTTTCTTGCTCTGAATGCTTTTGATTTTTGCTTCAAACAGGCGTTGTGCGTTTGCAGCCGTGCAGCGCGCACGCACGCATCAAGGCCCGATCGCTCGCTCACCGCCTCTTTCCTTGTGTTGCGTGATCGAGGCCCGATCGCTCCCGGGATGTTGGTCGTGTCCAATTCCAACCCGATACGCGCGCGTGACCTTTGTACAGTTAATATAAAACCAGAAAAAGAAAAATAAATTCGCCGTATGATCACGAAGTCGGTGAGGGGATCAACGTCGAGGCCGTGGTCCCGTTTCATTGTCTCGGCGAGGATGTCGCAGATGCCCTGCACATGCCTGCGCGCGACTGCTAGTCAGACAAGGCGCGATTCAAACGGAAGCGTTTTCCATGAGCAATGAGCAAAGCGTTGGGCGGCAGCGCGAGAGGCGGTGACGGATCCGGAGACGAACCAGTGCGGAGTCGAGGTCGTGGTGAGCCTACTTTTTTGTGACGTGTTCGGCCTGGTGGAAATCGATCGTCCGAGTCCGACACTGCACCAAGTCCTGTACGTGCTATATATATTTAGCCCGGCCTGGTTAAAGCCACAGCACCGGATTTTCCAACTCGTCGAACTCCCGACGCCGGCTGCTTCCTCTGTCCCGCGAGCACGAGCAAGATGGAGGCGACGACCAACCAGGGCGTCTCGGCGCTGCCTATGGAGATTATCACGGAGATCATCGCTCGGCTGCCGGCCAAGTCGGCAGTCGGAATACTTCGTCGACCTCCACTTGAGGCTCGCCAACAGGAGAGGGCCCACCCCAAGCTACTCCTCACCCCGGTGGGATCCTCCTACGATGGCTACATCTACTCATGGCGTCCCGGTGGTGCTGTTGAGAAGCTCATGCGCGACGATTTTGGTGGCGGGGAGACCGTGCTCGTCACGAAGCCCTGCCGCGGCCTCGTTCCGATCCGGGCCACTTACGGTGGTGGTTACTTCGTCTGCAATCCTTGCACTGGTGAGTCCCTAGCTATTCCTGATAGCGGCGCGCCGTTGAAGACGACTACTTATTCAGTATGGCATGCCGATCATCTACCCTTCTACCGATGGGTATCTTACGGCCTCGGTTACTGCACATTGAGCAAGAAGTATAAAGTAGTGCGCTTGTTGTCCAACCCTGAAGTTGAAAGTGAGGATGATAGGACGCCCACAGGCCGAGGTCTTCGAACTCGGCACACCCGGTTACTGGAGACCTAGTGCTAAAAAACCTCCCCTGTGCTCGGTGAAGGAACGAGACCCAGCCGTCTTCGTGAACGGGCATCTACACTTCCTATGCCGTGACGGTGGCATCACCACCTTCAACATCAGCGATGAGACCTTCGGTTCGTTGTCGCCACCACCAGGATTCGAGGATATAGCAGAAACCTTGCTGACTGATCTGGAAGGGTATTTATGTGTATGCTACGGAGAGCCAGATAGTGATGGTCCTTACCATGTCTGGGTGTTGAGAGATTACAGCAAAGACCAGTGGGTGAAGTTGTGTTGCATCGATCGAACAGCTTTGCCGAAATCTCAACGCAAGCTGTTGAAGTCACTTTGGATTGCCCCACTATCTGTATATTACTCAAATGGTGGGCCACCAAAGATCATGTTCGGGACAGGTTCTTGCAATGTGTTTGCAGTAGACTTGGATGGCGTCACCTCGGAGATTTTATTCACACCGGATGATACAATCATTGGAATATGCGAGGAAAACAGAATACCAGCATTAGGTCCATATGAGGAGAGCCTTGTGCCTGTTGGCCGCACAATCGAGGACATGGTCTTCTCATCTCCAAAAACTAAAGCCTGGTTCGACGTTCTCAAGTGGCTGCCAACACGCTCTGTTTTGGAGTTGAGTTTGGTTTGTAGGGAGTGGCGTGGCATGATCATGAATGACTGTTTTATCCAATCCCATGTTATCCATGCAAACTTGAAACGCAGCCCAAGGCTCATGCTCGTCGCGGATCCTCGCTATGGTAGCTATATGGATATGAAGAAATGGACCGGTGAAGTTCCATTCCGGCCAGAACATGGTCTTGTATATTCCCTGCCTTGCCACGGCCTCAATGTGGGAAGCTCCAACTTCTGGGATTTTGTATGCAATCCTACCATAGGATATCATGAGCACATAGAATTCGAGGATAGCGACCGCACATTCTTTGCTGGTCGCATTGGATTGGGATTCCACATGGAATTTAGAGAACATTTACAGTGCACCATATCACCGAAGTCATGAAGTGGTATTGAGTGTAATCTGACCGTCAATTAGTACTAATGAATCTAATTACAGAGTTGCCACCGCAGGGTAAAAATGTTTTAGCGAATCGGTACGCGAAAAGAAGAAAGGTAAGACAATAGAAGAGAGATGCACGTTGCCGTCGTCGAAGCACAGATGCCGCCGCCGCCGATCATTAGTCTACGAGGTCGTCTGGACATCGAATCCTCACGTGCCTGCCGGCGGTGGTGCAGATCAATTTGTGGGAAGAGAAGCCGCCGCCCGAGACCTCGCCACCACTCGCCCGCATCAGGGCGAAACCTGTTCGTGTTCTTCATGCGACGGCTGCAGGACGGACCGCCTCCTCGTCCATCGGCACTGATCATGACGGCCGTGCTGTGGCTTCCCCGACAAATAAGTGAGGCACGGGCGTCAACGAATTGCCGTCCATTTGTGCATGTAAATTGCGCATAATTAGATGCAACACAACCTAGTTTTTATCTGCTCTTGTATTGTTGGGAAGTTCCAGGACTGATTGTATGCAAACGTTGAGAAGAAAATTCTTTTTATGTGGTGCATGCCAGTTAGTC
>LAPY01000859.1:69463-83261 GCA_000970635.1 Eragrostis tef
ACAACACCTGCGCCTGCCTCTCTAATTCCCTAAATCTAACGCAAAGCAACACATACGGCCGGACGTCGGCACACAACGGCAGCGACGACGAGGAGCCGGGCATCATGGTCAGTGATTTTGCACTCCGGAGCTCACACACGTACTGGCATGAAGAATCACATGCTATGAAAAAAATAACATTGTTAGGATTTTTTTGCCTACATTTTTTTCCTATAATTAGTTCTTATAGCAATAATGTGAAATTTGATAGTATTTTTCGTATCGTTGACACATGTCACAATTTATCGATCGCGTTTGGCCGGCCTCCCCTATGTAGAATTCCTAGCTCCGCCACTGGGAGCAAGCATTGCCGTAGTGGTACTCGAACTACGTGGGGAGATTAAGCAGGAGCGGCACGCGGAAGGAGACAACCACAGAAGGCCGTCCTCAAGCCATGGAGCTGCTGATCGGTCATAATCAGGTACAATTTTCCACATCGATCTGCTTCTGTGGTGTCCTGCGCGTACAAGTTTCTGATTCCTCCTTTTTGTGTGTTGTAAATGCATTGCCGAATAGTTTGTTCTGCTTCAAGGCTGTTCGGCATGCTGCAGCTACGGCTGCGGCTGCAGAAAAATAACTGCGAACATTGTAGCTACCGCAGAAACACTGTAGCAGCTGCAGAAGAATTAACTGAAACACTGTAGCTGCTGCAAAACAGCCGCTGCAAAGCAGCCAGACGAACATGCTGAATTGAATGTTGCAGTTGTGCGATTAATTCCTGCTTGCTGTGCTCCCGTATGGTTAGGGTCTGGGCATGTAACAACTGATTTGGGTGCTAACTGTAGATTTGGACTGGGTTTAGGAGTTGGTGAATTGGGTTATTTGGGGATCAAAATACTGATATGGTGGAAAAGAGTTGCTGCTATTGCATTGCTTGCTAGTCGGCTCCAGCGGCCATTTTCTGGACATGCTTAAGCAAGATAGTATGTATTATTTAGCTAGTTAGTAATTATGGTTAAGCAAGTAAGCAATCAAGGCTAGTCTATGATCGTACTTGTTTTTTCTAATGCAATTCTCCACTGCTTTATAGTCATATTTGCAAACTAGCCAGCTTGACTCTGCCTTATGTTGATTTGGTCTTGCTACCCTGGTGTGAACTTTTAGTTTTTATGCATTTGGATGCGTTCCAATTTTCCTAAAAGCAATTTGCTAGAGAAGCAAGTGAAGTGGAAGGGATTCTTGTCAAGCATGTCCATCTGTAAAACTGCATTTTTGTGATACATGTATGTAGATTTGTATGCGTTTTTATTCTTAATGTGAAGTATATTCAGACACCTTTTTATGCATTTAATATGAAAACAGGGAGCTACAACCCTATTTATGAACTTTTTTGTGCCCTTTTTCTGTTGTTTGATAGTTAAAAGGTGGGTCAGAAATAGAAAACTAAAGTAGATGTTTCATTTTCTTCACATAAGACACATTGAAGAAAACCTTAGGTACATATCAATGCTTTTCTTCTCTCTCTAGTGTTGTTGTCACTTGGCAGTCTTTTTTTTTTGAGAGGGCATATTATTGGCAATCTGCTATGCAATATTTTTTTTGCAGTATAAGTGTTTTGTTTATGTCAACAAGCACTTGTTTCATATATTGATGCACGTTGTAATGCCAGCAAACACCTTTACTCTTTTTGATCCTCACTATTTTTCCCCACATATATATATCCATTATTTTTTATTGCAATAACTCAGAATCAATGTAGCAGTAACACCCTAGCATATTTAGCTGTGACTACAAAGCAAATAAGTCCTCTTGCAAATGCATTTTACTCGACAAGGGGTAATATAGGTGCTTGCTGCTACCTAGTGTTCATGTACTTTCCACATCACTAATCTTATATTCCAACTGAGTTAATACTCATAATGCAGTCACATTTATGACATCATTACGCTTTTTTTTGGTTCATGTAATTTCGGTGGTAGTTCTTTATATAGAAAAAGCTGAACCACTGTAATGGTCTGCATTTTAGTGGAATTTCTAATAGTAACTTCTAGGCATTTTGACAGTATAGATAAGGATTTTAAACATAGTTGTATATATAACAGAAATCAGCTGATATTCCTATTCAAAATTCTAATGCATTTGGAATCAAAATAGGTTATGTCTCCTGCGCACAATGAAAACAATTTAATAGTAACTCGTAAGATTTTCCATAGTACATACTAAGCAGTTTTTTTCAGTATGAATAAGCATTTTTGATGTATGTAACAAAATCCAAAGGTTTTTTAATAGTTTTTGTTGTCCTTGAACCTGAATTTTTCCCCTGTTCTGTTTTGTATTCCGATGTCCTTTATTATAGATGAAATATCATTCCAGCTTCATGTGCATTCGCTTGAATCCGAGGTTCATATTATCAGCTTCATGTGCACCAGGGTTTGCATTATCTAATATTGACAACATTTTACATGGACCAATGAAATACTTTTATTCGTTACAAATAGCAAACATATGTTCATAGCAAAACATTTCGTCTTATATGAAAGCATCTTACATGGACCTCTGAAGTGATTTAATTCATTACAAATAGCAAATATATTCTTTGATAGCGCAACATTTTATGTAATACTAAGCATTTTAAAACATTGTGTTCTGCAGGTAATTTTAAAGCAATATTATTACAAGAACAAGCATTTTTGGTGTGTTCTGAAAGCATCCTAACAGTAGTTTGATAAAAGTTAGCAAGCATTTTTTTTGGCTATGTTGTGAAAGTACCTTTAGTACAAGTTAGCACACATTTCTGATAGACCGAGAAAGCAATCTCAAGCAATATTTTCTTGTACAAGTTAACAAGCATTTGTTACAGTTTTGAAGCACTTTAGTACAAGTTAACAAGCATTTTTGTTACAGTTTTGAAGCTTATTTAGTACAAGTTAACAAGCATTTTGGTTATAGTTTTGAAGCACTTATAGTACAAGTTAACAAGGTTTTTTGCTACAGTTTTGAAGCACTTTAAGTACAAGTTTACAAGCATTTTTGTTACAGTTCTGAAGCTTATTTAGTACAAGTTAACAAGCATTTTGGTTACAATTTTGAAGCACTTTTAATACAAGTTAACAAGCTTTTTTGTTACAGTTTTGAAGCACTTTAAGTACAAGTTTACAAGCATTTTGCTTACAGCTTTACAGCACTTTTTAATACAATTTGATAAGTTTTTCTTGTATAAGTAAATGCTAATGGCACAGCACAAAAATATGTGCAGGTCCAGTTTTTTTGTTGACATGAACATGGAGCACAAAGAAGAAAATTGCTACTTGGAACCAGTGAAGTTGCATGATAATAAGTGTTCTTGGTAGCTTTTCTACTAGGATATGTTTGTGCATGTGTACTACTTTTTTATTCAGGGTAAAATGTCCCGTTGAACATGTCTACCGTATTTGTATGTGTATTCTACAATTTAGACAACAAATTTGTCTCGGATCATGTGTACCATATTTCATCATGAAAGGGGCACAAGGACCTTCGACTGTAAAGCAATTTTACGTAATGGCCCACCAGGCTCATCCTCCTGCACACGCGAAGCGGGGCAGATTTTCCTAGCTAAACGACAGAATTGCTAGAATAGGAAACCAGGCGGGCAGGTTTGATTTCCAAAACCGGCCGGCCGTGCGGGAGGCTTAACGCCTGCGCGTGCGGGCGTTAGCACAGCCCAAACGAAAATGATGCGCTGTAGTCCATGCAAATGCGTCTTCCAACGGAGCGAGACATTTCACATCCGAACAAATCTGCTGATGCGGAGACTAACAAAAGCTTATTTGTGTTCAAAAACAAAACCAGAGCTTGTTTTTGCACTGTTTAGTAGACTATAGTGAAGGCAAAAAGATGCTTCCAACATCTGTAGGCATATTCATGACTAAAGAACCTTATAAAAGATGGATGCTCACGGTATCAAAACTGTGATGAACTTATATGACGATAATTCAATTGTGTGTTACAAGTGTACACAGGCCTCGAACTCCGACATCAAGTGCAGCACCTCAGAAAGTACAAGAGGATAATACTACAAGCTACCTCCTCCTAGGCGGATCAGAGGACCTACGTTGCCTCGCACTGGTATCTGATTTGTCCTCCTTCGTGTCAGACACTTTGAGTTTTCTTGTCAAGTCCTCAGCATAGCGCCGCCAAATAGACTCTCTGTCTTTAGTCGCCAGCTTGTTGTACCTTGGATCGGATCTTAGAAGACTTTTGGCTTCGCTCCAAGAGTTAACTGCTGTCTTCCCTTCCTCTGTACCCCGCGCTGCTACCTCTTGAGTAATAACCTCAGATAGAAGCGCCCGGAAATCACGGACACAACGCTGGTGGAAATCATAGCATCAAGCAGTTCAAAAGTAAGATAACTCGAGCATCCATGCTTAAAAGTGAAATACTCCCTCCGTTCTTTTTTATATACGACATCATTGACTTTTTTCGTTATTTTTTACCCTTCGTCTTATCTATCTGACACCGTTAACTTTTTTTTTTGTTACTTTGGCTATTTGTTTTATCTAAAATTATTTGCTTAAATAGCTAAGTGTATAAGTTACCTTTAAAGCGCTTTTGATGATGAATCTAATGATATTCATTTCACATTCAGAAAGTAATTATTTAAATCTATATTGTTGGTCAAAGTTCAACGAAAAAGTCAACGATGTCATATAAAAAAGAACGGAAGGAGTAGCTAATTGTATAAGTTAGCTTTAAAGTGCTTTTGATGATGAATCCAATGGTATTCATTTCACATTCATAAAGTAATTATTTAAATCTATCTTGTTGGTCAAAGTTCAACGAAAAAGTCAACGATATCATGTAAAAAAGAACGGAGGGAGTATAGTGCAATTGAAGCCTACAGTATCAGCTCGCAGTTCAAAAGTAAGATAACTCGAGCATCCTTGATTAAATGTGAAATATAGTGCAACTGAAGCCTACAGTATCTGCTCAAATAAAAACGGCCTATTGAAGTACTCCCTCCATTCCAAAAATGTTGATTTGTGTACCGCTTACATCACAAAGGTGTAGGTAAATTTGTTGAATATTTGGGTCCCCAGGTGGTGGATCTACCCAAGTGTGAGGCTTTAAGCTTTAGAAACAGGGAATGTGTGCATAAGCAAATAATTTGATGTTTGGAGGAATTGTTTGGAACAACCACCAATGCTTAATTTAAAGTTATTTGTTTAGTAGCTACACACATTTAAAACATCTGGCATTTACCTCATATAGGTCCTTGACATGGTCACGGAACAACTTTTCTGCATCACCTTTCCCTAAGTCAGGATTTAAAGCACGACCTTGTGGATCCTTTTCAAGTTTCGGTTTCGATTCTGTCCATGATGCCTGTAGCAGAATGGATACAATTATTGAATTATACCAAAATTTATTGAATTATACGATGCATAATTGCTAACTTGCCAATAAGGGAACTACAGGAAATAACGTGAGCTAATAAATGTAACACATTATGCATTGGGAAAATCGAGCATTAAGATTTAAAAACAAGAATCACACATGATACCTGCTAACCTAAAAAAAACTTCTCAACTACCGGCACTAGCCAATCTGTCATTGCAATGAGAAAGCTTATAGAAGGTTGCAGTTGTTAACTCAGTGAAACGAGCAAACACAAAGTAATAGAATGTAGGAACTTGTCCACCCATATGAGCTAGAATAACAGAAACACTGGAATCTAACACAAATCAAAACAGGTTGTTTAAATAGGTGCCATTGGCAAATGACCAGCTATTTGTCCCATCCAATTAAAGTAATTATTTAAATCTATCTTGTTGGTCAAAGTTCAACGAAAAAGTCAACGATATCATGTAAAAAAGAACGGAGGGAGTATAGTGCAATTGAAGCCTACAGTATCAGCTCGCAGTTCAAAAGTAAGATAACTCGAGCATCCTTGATTAAATGTGAAATATAGTGCAACTGAAGCCTACAGTATCTGCTCAAATAAAAACGGCCTATTGAAGTACTCCCTCCATTCCAAAAATGTTGATTTGTGTACCGCTTACATCACAAAGGTGTAGGTAAATTTGTTGAATATTTGGGTCCCCAGGTGGTGGATCTACCCAAGTGTGAGGCTTTAAGCTTTAGAAACAGGGAATGTGTGCATAAGCAAATAATTTGATGTTTGGAGGAATTGTTTGGAACAACCACCAATGCTTAATTTAAAGTTATTTGTTTAGTAGCTACACACATTTAAAACATCTGGCATTTACCTCATATAGGTCCTTGACATGGTCACGGAACAACTTTTCTGCATCACCTTTCCCTAAGTCAGGATTTAAAGCACGACCTTGTGGATCCTTTTCAAGTTTCGGTTTCGATTCTGTCCATGATGCCTGTAGCAGAATGGATACAATTATTGAATTATACCAAAATTTATTGAATTATACGATGCATAATTGCTAACTTGCCAATAAGGGAACTACAGGAAATAACGTGAGCTAATAAATGTAACACATTATGCATTGGGAAAATCGAGCATTAAGATTTAAAAACAAGAATCACACATGATACCTGCTAACCTAAAAAAAACTTCTCAACTACCGGCACTAGCCAATCTGTCATTGCAATGAGAAAGCTTATAGAAGGTTGCAGTTGTTAACTCAGTGAAACGAGCAAACACAAAGTAATAGAATGTAGGAACTTGTCCACCCATATGAGCTAGAATAACAGAAACACTGGAATCTAACACAAATCAAAACAGGTTGTTTAAATAGGTGCCATTGGCAAATGACCAGCTATTTGTCCCATCCAATCACATTCATGGGTCTCAAGCAAAAAAGGTGGTGTGAGTAGTTGCTAGCCAATATCTCTCTCCATACTATCTCTCATGGCTTTTCACTCTTTTCAATGCCAACAGTATCTGTGCAACCATGGCAAATTTTGCTTCTAACAGGTAACAGAAGGCAATATAGCTACTATGCTTATGATATGACACTAACTCATCCCAGCAGTAACTGGTCAATCAAACCCAGTTTAGCGTACCTACGAAAAGCCTCAAAGAACGGCACAGTAAATGTCATGATACCCTCTTGTGGGCGGCAATAAAACATAGTAAGACGAAAGTTCTTCATCAACACATGTGCCGAGATTTGAATCATATAAATGGGGAAAAAATCAGCAAGTAGTGCAAATAACCTTAGGATCTTTTATCATTTCAACAAGTAAAGCTTGATACGATGACACAGCCTCTTTTCTCCGGATCTTCAGTTTTACTCTCTCCATTTCCTGCTCCTCCCTTTCTTTCCTTTTGCGCGTTTCACGTTCCCTCTCCCTTAACTTGGCCTGAGATGGCATCATTGTAAATTTAGAGTTAATATACATCGCTGAAAAAGCATCACAATGTTCATCGATAAAGCTGACTGACTTGCTCGTCAACTTTGGCCTTTGCAGCCTTTTCTGCTTCCTGTTCAGCGCACTTTAGTTCCGCTATGTATTCATTAAAAATATTCTCCCTCTCTTCATGCGTCACAGCTTTGTATCTTGGATCACTCCGGAAATTTTCCTTCACCTATATGAATAAGAAACAATGCCCTCAAAATTTATGCTGTCATAGGACATTCAACAATCCTATTACTATTCAAATCCTTTCAAAAAACCGAACCTATTCCTAGAAAGTCCGATAAGATTCATACAGAGAAGCCTCAGAGTTACAGATTTTCAACAATGAAAAATGGGAGGAGCTGTTTGAGGGTCGTGAAAGATTCACAACAGCATTAGTTAGAGATTTGACACTGCTACAACATGCACAAGTTATCAATGGGCATAGCAGCAACATGAGAACCCGCCAAATTGTAGATTAGACAATCAACCAAAAGAGAACATACTTCAGTGAACTTCATTCAGATGATACCAGTATGCTATGAACAGGTATTAAAAAAAAAATCAGTGCTTTAAATTCAAAAAAATAAAAATGGGAAAAAAAAATCTCATTCTGTTACTAGGAAGCAAACCTCCCAAGGTCAGAGACAGCTATTGACTTGTGTTATGATAATTCTGTGTCGATTAGAGAACAAGTCATGCACATAGAAATCAAGTTCAGATAATAACAAGCGGATGCGCTCATCCCTGTTGAACGACAACGTCATACAGCTCAAGTAAGGGGCAGAATCATGATCTACAATTTCTGCTACTATATTACTATTTAGTATATTTATTACTACCTTTTGTTGCACATGGTTTTTTTCAGTGCTTCATCTCTTACCCCAACACATATGGTATCGAATGGGCATTTTATTGTCATTTACGTTTAGTGAATTGGAACAAGATACTTACTTTGGTCCACCGGCTGATTGAAGTTATATCTTTACTTTCCCGAAGCATTGATTTGAAGTCAGCAATGATAGCCTTGCGCGTTGATAGGACTTTTTCTTGAACAGCCTTCACCCTACTCAGAAGTTTACAATGCATTGCATAAATGTATATAACCCATAAATTTGTTCTAGAAATAGAAGATCAAACCCATTGTTTAAGAAAGTGGTTGGGCATACTTCTCACTAAAAAGAGCCTCCCTTTCCTTTCGATCCAAGGCCTCAAATCTAGGATCAGCACCCCATTTTCTTTTGAATTCCTGATAGTCTGTCTTGGAGTTAATGTCCTACAATATGTATTAAGATGGCGTCAACTTTAAGAAAGCACTTATTTACCAGAAATATAGGCTGGAACTGAATGCATTGTACTATCTTTCTTTTTCCTACTTGAGGAATAAATTAACCATCATCTTGTGGCCAAGTTAATGTACAGGTAAGGAGAATCAAAAAAGTTATTAACAATGTACCTCGGATGCTTCTTCTAGTAATTGTTTGTATGCCTCTATTGCAGCCTTCTGGGCAGCTCTTTTCTCTTTCCGCTCCTCTTCAGCGCGTGTGCGAACATAGTGGTCAAATATAGCACGTCTCGTCGAGTGACTTGGAATAGCCTACAAAACAATGTAATCTTAGTTGTACCTAAGTACTAGTAGTTACATGCATTTGTTTTGTCCAGAAAATATCACTGTCATTTGAAAAGTAAACCATAACTACGGTCAAGACCTCAGTCATAAGTTATTAAGTGCCAAGGCACACAAAAAACCATCAAAACCAGTAATTATCAGTAGTTCTGGTGCCAGGCCATACTGTGCTCAGGTTTTGGCCCTCAGTTACAAAAAGAAAATACACGTGCTACTTTCTGGCAATCAGTTTGAAACAGGACGGACACAGGTGCAAAGTAATGCTTTCTCACAGAACAGTATTCAGTTATGCAGAAAATTCAGTGAACCCACATTCAAGCTTTTAAAGAAACATTTATCAAGTACTTTCTAAAGAGTTACGCTGCCACCTAAGAATAACAGAAACACATAAACATGATTCGGTCAGCGCACTAACCCAATCAAAGCTTCTTTTGGTAGGATAACAAAGAGCTTTCTTCTTCAATATAACTGTGACGCTCAATTTTCAGTACTTATGACAAAATTAGCAAGGGCAAAAGGTTCTAACATATGTGACAGTAAAAATCAGATGATGGTAGGTCAGCACATGGAAAACTAAGATCATAAATACCACGAACCTTAAAACGTGGATCAAACACTATTTTTGGAAGTTCCTTCTCCCATTTTGAAAACGGTGCAACTCCTCGTTCCTTTAACATCTCCTGTGTAATTTCAGATATGTCAGCGTTATGCTACGAATAAATCATGTTAAATTCATCTAGTGAAGCAGCTTATAGTATGATTCAGCAACTCTAACTGTGCAAACAGATACAGACGAACAGTAGAATGACAAAATCTGTCTCAGGAAACAATAGCTAGCATCTGTAATCTGCATTCTGGAAATTTAAAGAAGACAGTAACAAAAGGTGTGTAGTAATACAAAGAAAAAATAATGGAGTCCAAAAGGCCCTCTCAGTATCTCTAGAATCCAGAGAAATGTCACGAGAACCACCTTAAACTGGCGAATGCAGTCCTCTTTACTTGGGCCATGTTCCTCCTCATCTGAATCTGAAGAGGAATCGGACATATTCCCATCACCATTGTTATCTTTTGATTTCTCACCATTATTGGAAGCTTGTTGTCCCTTAGGAGCAGCATCTGCTGGTTTAGATCCATTCAACTCAGAAGCAGCAGATGGAGTAGCGAGAGGTGAAGGCGCACTGGAAGCACCAGCATCCTGCAATTTCTTCTTTATTAAGTCCAATGCAGAAGGCGATGCAGGGGCAACTGTTTGTCGAAGTGGCAACGAATCACGGCCACCTGACTGTATGGTGGGAGTACTAGTATCAATGCACATTACTCCCTTATTCTCTACAGTACCAGCATCCGAAGTTGAACTTTCTTTTAAGGAACCAGACTCTGCAAGCTTGATGATCTCAGCCACTTCTGGTGGAAGTTGCCAGCTGCTAACCTGTTCCGGAACCAGGTGTTTAGCAGTGAGGTATTAATAAACTAAGTGCTACTGAAAGACCAACAAAACTCCAATATAGAGGCTACTGGGCCATTAAGCCATATAATCAGATCATAATCAAGATCTTACCTTTTGCTTGTTATCGTAGTAGTATTTTTTTCCATCACTAGTAGTTACTATGCTCCAGTCAGTACCAGCCAATTTGTCCCTGGCAGAGTGAAATATTTAGGTACCAAGCGACTCCAAATAAATGAGCACATTATATATTGCTCAGGTAAAGAGCAATGAACGTGAAGATTTTCAACAACTTTCAATTGACATGACTAAATGTTAATAATAAAATATACAGTTCATTTAGGACGATCTTTTCATTGTATTTTGCTACTCTAAAGTAAACCCTACATCGACTTCCTATTCACCTTGTGTTTTTTTTAGTTCCACCAGAGGCAATCAGAAATCGTGCAGTCATTCCAAATTTAACTTGGTTGTGCAAAAGAATTTTGCAAACTCTCATGTAGGTAAGGCACACCAACCAAGATATAGTTGCAATTACAGTCAAAAATAGTACAGCATAGACATGGTAGTTTCGCAGGCAGGACATACCAAGAAACTGGAAGTGGTTGGGATGCGACCTTATCAGGCTGCAGAAAAACAGAATTAAAAAAAAAAGAAGAAAGTTAGTTGAATAGCAATGCTAAGTTGCCATGTCACAGACTAGAATGAAGTCATATTACTTGATAAAGCTATTCCTCTGTGCAACTACCTCCCCCTTATAACCAGGTGGTCTATGATAAGTTGATTCTCCTGTCAAGGCATTGTAATAATACACAGTGCCCGTTTCTGTTTTGTGTGCAGACCATGCATCCGAATCCTGTGCTCCAAAACTGCTTTTGTCCTCCAGCTGATCATTTACTTGACCTCCATGTCCTGCAACTTTACACATAACCATGAGAAAAAATCAACAGGAAAACAGAGACTGAACATCAAATCCAGAAAAAGAAAAGGCATTACCTGTTGAAGGTGGTTCAGCCGAAGTATGGATGGGCTGCTCAGATCCCCGATTTGCTGATGATGATTGTTGCTTCTGATCCCCAACAGATGTGACACCACTGGGCATTGATGTAGTCACAACAGAAGCACCAAACACTGGCCTGACAAACCCTACAGGACCAGCTGGATATGACTGGAAGGGGGCCTGCTGAACACCAGTAGGTTGCT
Source organism: Eragrostis tef (assembly GCA_000970635.1). Lineage (NCBI taxonomy): Eukaryota > Viridiplantae > Streptophyta > Magnoliopsida > Poales > Poaceae > Eragrostis > Eragrostis tef. Next base: position 81,073 of record LAPY01000859.1, read on the forward strand.
GAGGATGAGGATGTCCCCACAGAGGTTGAGGTGGAACAATACCAGGTATTGAAGGATAGGATGGGTAAAATGGTGGTTGAGTATTCTGTGGGATAGCACTCGGGGTTGAAACTGATTGTGTTGTTTGGGGCAAATGAGAAGCTGATGGAACAATAGGCCTCCCAAGAAGGCTTGGATTAGAGAAGGCTGCAGAAGGTTGTCCAGGTACAGACTGTCCAACAGCTCCAAATACCTCAGGGCGAGGTGCCGCAGGCTGATTTGCTGGCATATGAATATGAGTTGAAGTATTTCCAGAAGAACTTGCAGTTGTTGAAGACGAGTTTGGTGCCGTAGCTCCTGGGAATGCTTCATTAGGGCGAGCTAACTGCCCAGGAACTGGGGTCTGCAAGGAACCAGTTGGACCAAATCTAGATACTTGACCCCCATGGTTTGTGCCCTGTAATAATATATAATAAGGTTAGTGCATCAGAGTATAGGATTAGGTCACAAACATAAGACAAAACAAAATGATAATAAGACAGTAAGAATGATAAAGCCATGAGAAATTACAGTGTCAAGTTGAAACTGCTGACCAGTAGGCAATCTGGCATTAACATGCGAGACTACATTATATGAGAAAGAAGGCATGTTTCCAAAGTACTGCCCTGGGGCAGGTGGCTGAAGAGCTGATGCAGGCATCAGAGGAGCCATGAGAGCCTGGAAGGGAAAACATTTGTAAGACTTCGATAAATGGAACCACAATACTAGGTAGGCAATATAACTTGTGAATTATTGAGTAAGTTGACTTGTTTGTAATCTCCATTCTCCAGTTCTCTATCAGCAGATTTTTATTTATTTATTTATTTTGCTTCCACATACTATCTCAAAACTGGCCGTTGATAGCCTATAAGTTAAAATATATATAACTCCTCTTGCTGGTTCTTCTAGGTTTCATCTCTAGCCTGCCCCAACTTGCTTAGAAATAAAAGGCTTTGTTGTTTATTCTTCTAACTAAACAGCTTAGACATTAAATTGGCAGCAACTTGTGACAAACATAGCTTAGACATTAAATTGACAGCTTCAGTTAATCAATTCTGAAGCATCAGCAATACACCTATATAAGAACATAGCAGTAAGATATGACTGCCTGAGAAGGTTTCTCGTTAAGATGGTAAATTTATCATGCAAGAAATCGCAGATTACTAAAACTTCAGATCATTAATAAAACCAGCCAGTTTCGCTATCTTTTGCATTAGATAACACCATAGTACATTTAGCATCACAAAAAAGAAAACCATGGCACCAAAATTACAACATAAAGTTGTGCAGACACTTATATAAGCAGTTTGCCACCAAAAAGCACAGACCATCCATCTGTAATAGAAGCTAACCAAGCATTAACAACAATGGACTGCTGTGATATTCAGCTCCATACAGATTTTAACATATAGTAAAATTTGAAAGGAATCCATGACCAAATTGTGAGTTGAAGTTCCCAAGCATATGAAATGCTTCTACAATAAACAAAAGAGAAGCTTAATGTTCTATGCAGCTCAGAAAAGAAGCATCAACTAACATAACTCTACCTAAATTATCGTTGCTAATCATCAGAGTTGAATAGCTAATCGTTGGAATTCAGTCCCAAATGCTGCATATAATCTCATCACTGACAAATTACAACACTATCATGCGATCATGCTCAGAAATAGAACAAAGGGGGAGGAAGTCTCCCAAATAGGCACATAACAGCATGGCGAGGCATGTAAGCTGCAGCAGAGAATCAGACACCTACCGGAGAAGAGGCGGGCTGATGCGGAGCCACACCCCTGCCCACCTGCTGCGGAGGCGGCGCCCTCGGTAGAACGTTATAAGAGAAGGCCGGAGACGGCGCCGGGGGTGCCAAGTAGACCGGGGAGCCTGCAAACTGCGGCCGCGGCGGTCCTGGGGCGGGGTGAGTGGCAGGAGAAACCGAGGGATGAGGCGCTGAAGAGCTAGAGGTGCTGGTAGGATCAGGAGCCGGAGCGGGACCGGACGTGGCAGCGTCTCCGGGGAGCGCCCCTTCCGTAACTGCTGCCGCCACGACGGCGGATGGATTGGATGCCGCTTCCGATACCACCACGGAGGCTGCATCTCCTTCTGCTCCTTCTGGTTCCGCCGCAGGGGTTACCACGGCTGGAGGGGGTGCTTCAGCCGGTGGGTCGGCGGCGGCG
>LAPY01000860.1:28682-46001 GCA_000970635.1 Eragrostis tef
GGCCGCCGCGTCTTCTCCGCCGCCGCGGCGGCGGCGGCGCTCCCGAGCAGCATGCAAGGCGCCGGCGCCGGCACCTCCATGCTCGCCAACACGCTCCTCCGCGCCTACGCGCTCAACGCCCTCCCGCACGCCGCGCTCTCCGCGTTCGCCGCCGTGCCGGCGCACCAGCGGGACAGCTTCACCTACTCCTTCCTCATCAAGGCGCTCGCGGCCGCGGGGCTCGCGCCCGTGCGCGCGGTGCACTCCCACGTCGTCAAGCTCGGGTCCGTGGAGGACACCTTCGTCGGGAATGCGCTGATGGACGCCTACTCCAAGAACGGCGGGTTCCTGGACGCCAGGAAGATGTTCGACGAAATGCCGACGCGGGACGTCGTGTCCTGGAACACGGCCATGGCCGCGATGGTGCGGCACGGCGAGGTGGACGGCGCGAGGAGGATGTTCGACGAGATGCCCGAGAGGGACACGGTCAGCTGGAACACGATTCTGGACGGGTATGCCAAGGCCGGGGAGGCAGAGGAGGTGTTCGAGCTGTTCCAGCGCATGCCAGAGAGGAATGTGGTGTCGTGGTCGACGGTGGTGTCAGCCTACTGTAAGAAGGGCGACATGGATATGGCAAGGGTGATCTTTGATAAGATGCCGACGAAGAATTTGGTCACGTGGACTATAATGGTGTCGGCGTGCGCGCAGAAGGGTCTTGTCGAGGAGGCTGGCAGGTTGTTCACACAGATGAAGGAGGCCGCCGTGGAACTTGATGTAGCTGCGGTTGTCAGTATCCTGGCTGCATGCGCTGAGTCTGGCTCGCTTGCCCTTGGGAAGAGAATTCACCGGCATGTCCGACAAAGGAAGCTGGGGAGATCAACACATGTGTGCAATGCCCTGATGGATATGTTTTGCAAGTGTGGATGTGTTAACCGAGCTGATTACATCTTTGACAGTGAGATAATCGAAAAGGATACTGTGTCATGGAACACCATAATTGGAGGGTTTGCAATGCATGGGCATGGAGACAAGGCGCTGGACCTCTTTGCTCAAATGAAGCAGCAAGGGTTCCACCCTGATGCGGTGACCCTGATCAATGTTCTTAGCGCGTGCACACACATGGGGTTTGTAGAAGAAGGACGCCGGTACTTCGCCAACATGAAGGTGGACTATGGTATTGTGCCGCAGATAGAGCATTATGGTTGCATGGTCGACCTTCTTGGCCGAGGAGGGCTCATCAAGGAGGCTGTCGACCTGATCCAAAGCATGCCGTGGGAGCCTAATGAGGTCATATGGGGTTCCCTTCTCAGTGCGTGCCGACTGCACAAGAATGTGGAGTACGCTGAAATGGCAGTGAATGAGCTGAGCAAGCTGCAGCCCTCAAATGCTGGGAACTATGCTGTCCTTTCAAACATATATGCGGAGGCTGAGCAATGGAGTGACATGGCAAAGGCGAGGATGCAGATGAAAGAAACTGGATCTCAGAAAACAGCAGGCTCAAGTTGGATAGAACTCGATGAATCATTCCATGAGTTCACAGTTGGGGATAAAAAGCATCCAGAGTCTGACCGGATATCTGAGATGGTTGATAGGCTGAGTTTGCATGCCAAGAATGTTGGCTGCGTTCCAGCAGGCCATGAGCTGCTGGTGCAATGAGTCGTTTGCGGAGGGCATGCTTGTAACTACATAGCAAACGTGAAATGCATTGGCATTGCTTTGCGGGTCATGTAATCTGAAAGAAAGGAGAGCACCAACTCCAGATAAACTATGTCACTGCCAGCAACCAAGAAGATGTTGCGACATGGTAGAGAAGTTTCCATGATGGACTGGCATGCTCAGATTCAGACATTAAGTCCTGCCATTTCTCAGCGTCTTCACTTCGGCCATCAGCTTTGCTCTGTTAATCTGCTAATGTGACGAAAGCTGGTGACTAGAGGGACTGTCAATACACTGTCATTACAGTGATAGGTTGGTCAAATTTTGATGGCCCAGTACTTTCAATTCCTCATATGATGATCTATAGAAGATTTTGTAGAATTAAGATTTTCTAAAGATGCATCAATGATGGCAAGACTGTAGATTAGGCATAGCCAATTTTGTATGTTCATTACGACAACAGGGTGTTTGACTGTTGTTTGGCTCAAGTTTTTATATCTATCGTCTGTGTTACTGTGTAACATATGTATGAATGAGGAGTAAAGCATCTTTTAATTAAGTTTGAATATAGGCATCCGAACTTTGTGCTTGGATGGAAATCAAACAAATTACATACCTTAAATTTCATTATCTTGATAGTTCTTCTATTTATCCCTTCGTGATTTGTGGGCAGTGCTAAGAACATATGGCCAAATTTAGGTTTCTGTCTGGTTTAAGTGTCATTCGCAAAAAAAAAGGTTTATGTTAAGTGTGCAACACGATATTCCTTTTGCCGAAATCTGTGTAGTTTATGTTAGCTTTTGGCACTCATCTTTGGATCTGGAGATGTACCTAACCTGAATATCTTAAGTTATCATTAAAGTTTTGGGAAGTTTAATAGATAAGTTACCAGGTTCTTGTGAGAGAATCAAAGAAATGGCTTCAAAAAGTATTGAATTCAAATACATTAATTATTACTATATTAATCTCATAAAAATAATTCCGCAGCTCTAGTTGAATACTGTATAAGACAATAGTCATCAAAATGTTCTGCTACTATGACAAATCATCAAAATGCTACTATAAATATCATGCCATTGCCCAATATACATGGATTCGATAGCCACGGCACGGATTCATGTAGGAGTACTTGTATGAATTGGCGCAGAAGATCACTGGGGAATGGGGATCTCAGGGCATTTGGTCGGCATATAAAAATGAATGAAAAGGCAGAAATGCCCCCAGCAGATCTCAGAGACTGTCATTTTCCTGCGCGCCGTCGTCTGAAAACGAAGGGACAGAGATGCAACCATAAACAACGAGAAGTAGCCATCACGCAATTAACTTCTGATTTAAGGTTACCTCGGTTACCTATGGAGCATTAGCTTGTTTGCACTCCACAGCCCTTTGAACTCTGAACGCGGTAAATCGTGTTGCTTACAATTTCTAATTCAAGCCCGCCAACAGAATTTTCGGACATTTCAACTTTGAATTCAGTGTTCATTGTGAGGAATAGCAACAAAATGTAACACCCATGATTTTGGCTAGCTAGCGACAAATACGAACATTCTGATGTGAATTGTTGAATTAAAATGCATCAAGATGTTAGATATGGATGGTCTGGTTGGGGATAGGATCATAAGAGTAGTATTTGGCATCAAACTAGTCAAACTTTAGTCCAAGAAATGGAACAAGAATCTTCTTCACGAATCCCTATGGAAGGTCATGTACTGTAGCGGGTGTGACTGTGAGGAGCACCTTTTTCCAAGCCCTACCCTACTGGCCGATGCTCTGTTCACTCTGCTGCCATGTTTCCGGTATCCTGCTGCTTCTGCTGGCTGCTGCAGCTCACCAGACTTTTTATCGCGTCGTTGCAACAACAACATTGGTTAGATTCTTTCATCATGTGCAGGTTGGTTAGATTCGTCACTGATCTTTGGTGATACGAACAGGCTTGGATACGAACAATTGACAACACAATTCTAGAGAATCTTTCCTTGTTTTGTGTTTTTCGGAGAAGGAAAGCACGCATTCAGATTTCAGAGCGGGATTGCACATGGCTTATTGGATCTCATGCCAATTTTTTTTCAAAAACGTGCGGAGCACGTATTTTATTAAGAAGAAAAAGAATACAAGTCATTATAAAAGATCCGAAGGCTTACAACAATAAAACAAAACATTAGCTCTACGACCTAAGCTAGCTGCAGGACCTAAACCTTCTTGGCATGTCTTGACGATGATCCTCCACCACTACGCGACCAGTTGGAGCACTAGCACGGCCTCCATGGATCTCATGCCAATATCAGTAACGTTATGTAATGACATAAATAGTTATGTTTGACAATGCAGACCAGGGGTTGATATGCATCCAGTTGAGCATTATGGCATGAGTACCCTCAAAGTTTACCCATTTCAGCCGTTTGTTGAATATTTATCCTTGGCTGGAAGGTTTGACTAGGACAAGCAGCCACGAGTACAGTTGGAATCCAGCGCCAGAGAATGGCATCATGATCTCATTAATGCATCCGTTACGCAGCCGTAGGAACAAATCAATCGAAGAAACAGCCACCCGGTGACCTGCCTTTGACTCCTGTTACTGATATTTTCTCGATCACAGTGCTCCTAATTCCTATTCCAAGATTACAAAACCACTTTGTCATGTCAACATCTACAAGATGATGCATCACTTTCAACTGTAACAACATCCCCGGAATGGTTGAAAACAGCATTAGTTGTGCGTTTATCAGTCGCCACTTGTCAGGCCGTGACAAGAATCGTGGTGCTGCGGTTTGTTGTGTGTGTGTGTGCATGTAGCAGTGGAGCGGCATTTAAGATCTTTCGGCCTTTCCTTTCTACACACTCCAATCCAGAGGCAGGAGGAGAGAGAAAGGCATGAGAGAGAGAGAGAATCTCGCAGGTCTGATTTGTCCAAAAGACTGAGCTCACACAGGAAAAAAGAAGCGAGGAATGGGAAAGGCAGGGAGAAGCCCCTAATTTATGGCTTTTCCGCCCCCAAAACCCAATGCAGAGTGATGAAGTTTAATGCCCATTTCCTATCCAACACCAAACCGGGCCAAGGAAAACCATGAGAAATACGAGAGGCGGCAGGGAATAAGAAGACCAGAAGTTGACAAACTTTTCCTGTTCTTCGAGAAGGCCTTTTGGCTTTTGCTCGTCCAGTCCTCTCCTCTGCTAGTGAGAGAAACGGTAGAGCCTGGGAGGGAAGGAGGAGTCGATGAGAGATTCACCCCCAATCTTATTCTTCATTTGCATGCTAATCTAGTCTCTATTCTGCATCTGGGGATTTTATCTTTGTCCATGTGGATAGAGATGGATTAGTATTGTTTATAGGTGTTGCCGTTTGTTTGGTTGGCCTTGTCTCCTTCTTTGAGGAAGTGGGGGAAAGGTGGAATCTTTCGTTGGATCATGGTGGCTCCAGGGCGGCCGGTGGGCTTCTCCTTGTGACATGGTGAGCTCAAAAAATTCTCTCCTGTTCTTGGCTTTTCTTCCTGGTCTCAACGTCGCCATTGTCTCGGGGGAGTCAGGTCTCCTCCGGTATTTCCCGTTTATCTGGGTCATGCGTTACCATGCCTGAGATTTCGTTTCTTCAAAGAATTACTAGTTCTTGATTTTGGATTTCTTTTCCTTGTTCGACATTGGCCGAAAGGATGCGATTTTGATTGTTCTGATGCCCTTTCCGTTTAATCCTCCGCGCCCCTTCTTGTTTCTTGGCTTCGGTTCCTATTTAATTCTTCTTTAAGTGTGTTTGTGATGTGAAATTTTAGTTTTCTTTTTGCGGAAAGCTCTGATGTTTGTTTTCATCATTTGATTGTTCGGAATCCTTCCTGCTGCACAATTTTTGGCGTGGCCTTTTATCCATATTTTCGCCCCTGCATTTATTTTCCTTCTCTTTTCTGATGCCCTTTTGTGCTGTAAATACCAAATCACAGGTCTCTTCTTGTGGACGCAACCTGGACTTTTCTTCTGCTGATGATAAAGATGAACTGAATAAGTCAGCATTGAAAAGTCGATTTCTTGGGAGGCTCGACTTGCAGAATCTGTCACTTGCCGTTGTTTTTCTCACAAGCACTTTGTAAGTAGGGGCAATCATTGTTGTCGATTTCTAAACTAATGTTTATTTTAATCATTTTCCTTTGAGAGGATGCATGTTTTTACTTCTCGTTTAGAATTGTTAAGTGTCTATTAAAGCCATTTTATTTTCAATCGATTAGACGGTTCGAATATTTTTTCTGTGGTGACTGCTCATAGTCGTAGTATGCAGGAAACAAAATTAGGGCTTCCTTTCTTTTCCCATGACTTACTTGCTGCCATTGGCAATTTTCAGGTCTCTGAGGTACATTTTCCTCCACTGTGAAAGGAATAACTGAATAAACGGACAGAACACTCAGTTGTCCTTGGAACTGCAGAGACTTTTTTTTTTTGATTCTGGAACTGCAGAGACTTGGTTCGCAGATTCATCCATCCAGTACTGTTCACATCTAACCACTTTGTAAGTACTAGTGGTCTAGCAGATAAATTGCACCATGGTCCCATAATAACTCGTTTTCAGTTCTCATGTATTTTTTAGGATGGATGTCAGTTATGGCATTCATCTGGAACTGTGTCTGTATTTGTATCATGAATACTACTGTATGTGTAACTCTTTGGTGGTTGATACTTTCTTTCGGGATAAGAAAACTAGTGCTGGACCATGTGTACTGTTCCCCTTACCTGGCTTTGATGAAAGTAACAATTTGATTGATAATCATTGTTGTAATTGTGATTCTTTCCCCACCTATGTCAGTCAGTAAGGGAACATAAATGACGGATTATGATTGATACTAATTCTTAGAAAAATAACTAGGTTTAGATTGCAAACTACAGTATAGAATACAAGTGCCTGCTGACGCTCAACATTCCATCAATAGATGATATTTTCTTCTATTGGTTTTTCTGCTTGTGCCGATTGCCAAAGTGTATATGTTGTCTGATTAAGACTGAAACAACTGTCAGTGGGTAGATATACTTTAAGAATCAGCGCTGTTTTATCACCTTTTCCTGGTATTGGTTGAATTTGGTGTGTTAAGTAGATCAGATCTTTCTAGAAAATTATCATTCAGGCTAGATAACATGTTTATATTTTATCAGCTGACGAGTTAAACCTGTAACTGTGGAGTATTTTTCTTTTTTGGAAAATAATGTTTGCTTACAATAGCTGGTGGTTTCTAATGAATGAAACAAGTTTTGCTTTGTAACTTCTGGCATTGAGCGAAGACAGCATCACTTCAGTATGTCATTTACCTATAGGATGAGACTTGTAGGTTCTGTGGTATTGTCTATTGTCCATTTTATCATGTTTCCCTCTTCTCTGAATGCTTGAATAAAAGGACAATCAATCGTGCAATTTTGGTTCAAGACATTTCTCTCACTATCGTAAATGTGAATGGTCTCCTGATTGCTCTTAATTCTTCTGTCAATTCTTATCAGGGATGGGAACAAAAGTTGAGGACAAGGCCTGTATTCCTGGGTACTTTGACATGGCAGATTCTAGTGTAAACTCAAATGGCAATGTGTTGCGATACTACGAGGAGAGCAAACTAAGTTTGTGTATTAGTGACAAGTTCACAATTATATCTGCAAATGGATCAGTACGTTATGATAAGGAAATGTTGAAGCGGACAATGCTTCGGTAGAGCCTGGGAGGGAAGGAGGAGTCGATGAGAGATTCACCCCCAATCTTATTCTTCATTTGCATGCTAATCTAGTCTCTATTCTGCATCTGGGGATTTTATCTTTGTCCATGTGGATAGAGATGGATTAGTATTGTTTATACGTGTTGCTGTTTGTTTGGTTGGCCTTGTCTCCTTGTTTGAGAAAGTGGGGGAAAGGTGGAATCTTTTGTTGGATCATGGTGGTTCCAGGGCGGCCGGTGGGCTTCTCGTTGTGACATGGTGAACTCAAAAATTCTCTCCTGTTCTTCACGTTTCTTCCTGGTTTCGACGTCGCCATTGTCTTGGGGGAGGCAGGTCCCCTTCTCGGGTATTTCCCGTTTATCTGGGTCATGCGTTACCATGCCTGAGATTTCGTTTCTTCAAAGAATTACTAGTTCTTGATTTTGGATTTCTTTTCCTTGTTCGACATTGGCCGAAAGGATGCGATTTTGATTGTTCTGATGCCCTTTCCGTTTAATCCTCCGCGCCCCTTCTTGTTTCTTGGCTTCGGTTCCTGTTTAATTCTTCTTTAAGTGTGTTTGTGATGTGAAACTTTAGATTTCTATTTGCGGAAAGCTCTGATTTTTGTTTTCATCATTTAATTGTTCGAAATCCTTCATGCTGCACAAATTTTGGCCGTTCGTGTCCTTGTATCCATTTATTTTTTTATTTTCCTTCTCTTTTCTGATGCCCTTTTGTGCTGTAAATACCAAATCACAGGTCTCTTCTTGTGGACGCAACCTGGACTTTTCTTCTGCTGATGATAAAGATGAACTGAATAAGTCAGCATTGAAAAGTCGATTTCTTGGGAGGCTCGACTTGCAGAATCTGTCACTTGCCGTTGTTTTTCTCACAAGCACTTTGTAAGTAGGGGCAATCATTGTTGTCGATTTCTAAACTAATGTTTGTTTTAATCATTTTCCTTCGAGAGGATGCATGTTGTTACTTCTCGTTTAGAATTGTTCAAGTGTCTATAAAAGCAATTTTATTTTCAATGGATTAGACGGTTGGAATTTTATTTTTCTGTGATGAGTGCTCATAGTGTTAGTATGTAGGAAACAAAAATAGGGCTTCCTTTCTTTTCCCATGTCTGCTTACTTGCTGCCATTGGCAATTTTCAGGTCTCTTTGAGGTACATTTTCCTCTGCTGTGAAAGGATAACTGATTAAACCGACAGAACACTCAGTTGTCCTTGGAACTGCAGAGAATTGGTTCGCAGATTCTTCCATCCAGTACTGTTTCACATCTAACAACTTTGTAAGTACTAGCGGTCTAGCAGATAAACTGCACGATGGTCCCATAATAATACTCATTTTCAGTTCTCTTGTAATTTTTAGGATGGATGTCAGTTATGAAATTCATCTGAACCTGCATCTGTATTTGTATCATGAATACTAACGTATGTGTGACTCCTGGGTGTCTGATACTTTCTTTTGCGATAAGAAAACTAGTGCTGGACCATGTGTTCCCCTTACCTGGCTAATGGCTTTGATGAAAGTAACGATTTGATTGATAATCTTTGTTGTAATTGTGATTTTTTCCCCACCTGTCAGTCAGTAAGGGAACATAAATAACAGATTATGATTGATAGTTCTTAGAAAAATAACTAGGTTTAGGTGGCAAACTACACTATAGAATACAAGTACCTGCTGACGCTCAACATTCCATCAATAGATGATGCTTTCTTCTATTGGTTTTTCTGGTTGTGCCGATTGCCAAAGTGTATATGGTGTCTGATTAAGACTGAAACAATTGTCAGTGGGTAGATAAACTTTAAAATTAACGCTGTTTTATCACCTTTTCCTGTATTGGTTGAATTTGGTATGTTAAGTAGATCAAATCTTTCTAGAAAATTATCATTCAGGCTAGATAACATGTTTCTATTTTATCAGCTGGCGAGTCAAACCTGTAACTGTGGAGTATATTCTGTTTTGGATAATAATGTTTTCTTACAATAGCTGGTGATTTCTAATGAATGAAACAAGTTTTGCTTTGTACATAACTTCTTGCATCGAGCGAAGATTGCATCACTTCAGTATGTCATTTACCTATAGGCTGAGACTTGTAGGTTCTGTGGTATTGTCTATTTGTCCATTTTATCATGTTTCCCTCTTCTCTGAATGCTTGAAATAAAAGGATAACGAATCATGCATTTTGGTTCAAGACATTTCTCTCACTATCGTAAATCTGAATGGTCTCCTGAGTCCTGATTGCTCTTAGTTCTTCTGTCAATTCTTGTCAGGGATGGGAACAAAAGTTGAGGACAAGGCCTGTATTCCTGGGTCCTTTGACATGGCAGATTCTAGTGTAAACTCGAATGGCAATGTTTTGCGATACTATGAGGAGAGCAAACCAAGTTTGTGTATTAGTGACAAGTTCACAATTATATCTGCAAATGGATCAGTACATTACGATAAGGAAATGTTGAAGCGGACAATGCTTGCACATGAAGCTACATTTCAAAAACAGGTATATTATGAAGATGCCATGGTTTATTCTTCTTGGCTTTGTTTTCGTTTTGTGGTCTATAGTTGCAACGATTTTCTCGTTTCCTTTATCATTTTGTTGTCTATGCAGGTGTATGAACTTCACCGTCTGTATAAAATTCAAAAGGACTTAATGGCACAATTCCAACGAGAAGAGCTCAATGGTCATCCTAGATATGCAGATACATTACTGTCAAGGTCCTACGCACCCCAGGCACCACTTGGGGATGTTAAAGGAGTGTGGCAAACCAGAACTACTATTTCTGGTCATGATCTTAAGAACTCATCCGTAGATTTCATGAATGAAACTAGTTCACAATATAGTGTGAATAGAGCTTCTTTGAGACCTAACAATGTTAGGTCCATAAAGAAAATGTTGGACCTTCAGCTTCCGGCAGATGTATACGATAATGGCGACAACGATGTGGAGATCCTGGATGAGAAGCCTTTGAAAAGTTTGCCAGGGACTAATGTTCCTGTTCATGGTGGAAATGTCAATATTAACATTGGAAATAGTGAATCTAAACATGTGGAGAAGAGTTGGACCACTGAGATACAGCCACACAACTCAACTGTGCATATATTGAGTAAACCAGTCGAAGGGTCATCTAATATGTGTCAGAAACAACTTTATTTATCACAGGGACTGAACTTGAACCTTCTAGCTTCACAAGGCAACTCGAGAGAAAAGTATGCTGATAAAGTATCTGGTTCATATTTCTTTGGTTCAATTGAGGAAGTGAGGCACATCAATCCGTTCGGATGGAGAAATGAAGGTAAGGTTTCTATACTTGTTCTTTCATGCAATTTGTGTAGATTTTTGTTTAAATCACGATCTAGACATCAGAGCATTCTGTACGCATATTTTTCCTCATCCTTTTCAGATCCAAACACCAGCATTGAATGGTTGCAACAGAAACAAAATGGTAGTAATTCCTCAGTGGGACATTACTTGTACAGCGATAGTTCCTCCAATCATTTAATCCATGCACCTCCTCGCTCCAATGATGTGCTGAATTCTCGATGGCAAAGCAACAATGTGAGTTACTTGACTAAGGGTCATTATGGTATCTCAGTGGGTTCTACTTCAAATACACCATATCATCATCCGCTGAAGATTCATGGAGAGCCACAATTTCAGAAGCCACCCCCAAGCCAGAACTACCTTAAGGATTTAAATCTGAATGATATGCCAGCTGATACCACTGCCACTTGGGAACAGGGAAGTGACAATTCAATGGTTGATATCTCTAGATTCAGGGAGAAACCAGTCAACCTGATGAAGTCACAAGTCCCATTGAGTTGTGCAAATGACCTTTCCCAGACTTTTGTCAATTCCACATTGCAGTCAGAAGATAGAACACTCACAAGAATCCCCAGCTTCCCCAACAGTGCTGCTGCTGCTGCTGCTGCTGAAAAAGATGTCCGGTGCTCACCCACACTAGAGTGTGACATAAACATTGCAACAGTGATTAAGCATGTCACTGACAAGGAAATGAAACCCCAAAGCAATGCTGATTCAAGTATTAAAAATCTCTTTGACCTGAATGAAGCATTACCGATCATGGATGATCCAGAGATGCAATGTGAATCAGAAAGTGACATTGCTCCCCATGAACCTGAAGATCCTTTAAGGGATTCTCTTGCTATAACTGCAGCAGAGAATCTAATGGCAATATGCACCGATGGCGTTCAACTAGGATCTCTTCAACTTGACACTCTGCATTGGTTCGCTGAGCTAGCTACATTGAAGGAGAACATGACGTGTAAATCTGACAATGACAGTGATGATGATTTTGAGGCTTCGACACTGAAGCTGGAAGAAATCAAAGGTTATGAGTACCATTCAACACCAAGAGCCCAGGAGGGTGACAGCAATGATGGCCATCGCTCCGCAGCTTCATTGCTTGTCACTGGACCTCGGAGCAGCAAAGCACGGGGACGCCCTCCAAAGAAGAAAAACTTCCAGAAGGATATCCTACCGGGTCTTGCATCGTTGCCTGAGCAGGAGGTATCAGAGGATCTTTGTGCCCTTGGAAGGTCAAAGCCAGCGACTTCGGTAAAGCGAGGCCGTAAAGGGCAGCAACAGAGAGGGATGCGCCGGGCAAAAAGCGTGGCTGCCCTTGTGAAGGAGGCTGAGGTCAGCCTGTCGCCAGTGCAACCACCACTTGTCCCTGCTGACTTGGATACTGATGAGCCACGGATAACTAAGTGGGGAAGGACGACCAGGCGCTGTCGAAGGCCGAGATGCCCGCCGGTGAACAATGCGTCATTGCATGTAGCTTGAGAGAAATTTTTAGGTGCCTTAGCTGATGAGACTTAATCAGAAAGTGTTTTTTTTTGGAGTAGCAACGAGTATGAGCAACTATTAGACTAAAAGTAATCAATCAAATTGGTACATGTTTCTCAGCACTAATTTGCTCCAGAAACATGCATTAGATGAGCACACTGTACATCTCCTTGAATGAACTCTAATTCTAGAAAGAAATGCTCCTGGAAAATCAGCCTTTTTGTTGGTAGACGCCCGAGTTTCAGGTTCCAGCAAAATACAGTTGAGCTTTTCTTCAAGCTGGCATATGAGTAAGATCATGTCGTGAATTGTCCAGAATTTGACTTACTAAGCAGATGCACATGGTTGATGACCAGAACATTATGTAATGCTTACTGACAGCAAAGTATCGTTCTGTATTCTTGATGGTGCGCGGTGTATCTTCAATATGTTTCAGGTGGTTAGAACTTTGTGATATTTTTACAGCGAAGTCGTTGATCTAAACGATATGAAGTCATTTCCGTATTCTTGTTCCTTTTTTGAATAATCTTGAGTTCTTTTTGGCGATCTTAATTATGGAATTTTTATTATTCGCATGTTCTAATTTTCTTTTTTAGGGAAATTCATATGTTCTAGTGTTACGTCAATAAACGTAAAGGATCGAGCGACTTTTGGGCATCATTTGCGGTTTTTTCCCCTTGGAAAATGAACCCGGCCCATTTTGATCGTTCGTTGTGGGCCTCGCGATTTCCTATGTTGGGCTGGATGCGCCACGGAGTCTCGAGAGGGGTGGGCGGAAGACGCATTTTTGTTTAACCGGACGTAGGGGATAGCTACCTGGGAAAGCACTACTGAAATTCAGAGAAGCGGTTGCACACTTAAAACTCTTTGCCATCCTTGTGCCAAACTGATTGCAACATTCATGAACGCACACGGCTTGCGATTAATCAAGGATTTTTAAGAATGGTAGTAGTACGTTGGTGGGGCCAGGGAAAGAGAGCACAGGCGTAAAAGAAGAGAGTGCTGGGGCATGTTGCATCATGTCTTCCCAATCAAGTCTCGAGCTATTGCTTTCTTTGATCACTGAAAAGACCAATTCGCACCTCACAAAAAAAAAGAGAGAAAAGACCCATTCGCAAAAAAAAGATCACTGAAAGGACTAGTTAGGAAAGGAATGCATCTGTATTCTTCTGCAGTTCAAATATTTCCTTATCTATTAGTCTTCCTATTATTTTCTCCGTTTTGATTTTTTTTATTTTCTTATTCATCGAATTTACATTGGCGCTGTTTTTGCTTTGACATCCATCTTGATGTTTTTAGGCTCGCAGGTACACAAAAGCCATGGATCAAGCACAAAATGTCGGTGATTTGGCTCGTGGTTATATAACCATAACCTAACCAAAGATCGTGCTTCTTGGCTTATGTTCAGTCCTAGACTTTACATGCCACAACACTGCTGCAACCAAAAGAGAAGCAGCATGATCAGTCATATATTTCATATGGCACAAAGCAGAAAGATTCAGTCATATGATCCTATCTCCATGCAATTGCCCACGGGATCAACACGGCTGCACACAGAGCATTGCTGTACAAGTGGCCCCTTCCGTAACAAAGGAAAAGCAAAGGGACAGACAACTGGACCCTACCCTGGTGTGCAGTCTAACAGGCCCAATTGTCAGTGACTTGTTATAAGTAATCGCTAGAAAGAATTGTGCTTAGAGCAAAAATACCAAGCACATAACCAAAACCACAAAAGAGAAGACCTCCTCAAAAGGATTGACGAGCCACTAGCTACAATGAGTGGACTTTTTGCCTTGTTTCCCACATTTTTTGACAGGTGCCAGGATTTCGTATGGGTCATTTTGTGGTCCTATGCACACCTGTATATGCAATTGGCCATTTACTTTGTAGTACTTTTTTTGGGAGGCAATGAACAGGGACAATATGGTAAGTGGTAGTCAAGGCCAAATAAATTCCTTCTACAGAAAGAATGAACCGTTCGGCTTGCTAACCAACCATGCAAGAACTGTCCTTGCAGTGCATTGATCATAATTCACTCCTAGTTAGTGCGCACTGTTAAGTCCTGTGAACTTCCCATAAATTCCAAATCCCATCTGGGAAACAAGATTCATGTTGGTTTGCTAGAAAACAAAACACTCATTTATTTTTTAAGTGTGCCTAGATTATTTGTCATGTCTTTTGTATTTCTGTACTTGCATCTATTATTATATATATAATTGAACAAGAATTGAAAAGCCTCTACGTTCGCTCTAAAATACTAGAAATTCTCACGTTAATCCGAAAAAATAAGAAGAGAAAATTCTCCACCATTGCCATTATAAAACAGTTAGACAAAAATGCCCACCAATGCCATTATTAGAAAATAAGCCATCTTTTTTAATGGACATTAATCCGTCCACCTCTTTATGATTTGTGTGTCCTATAGACACAATGTTAAGAGATGGAGTTGCCGCATATATTTTTTTTTAGAAAAAAAACTAGGAGCTGTACGACGGTGCCACGTTGCCAAGGTGTTGGATGCTTAAACGCGAGGAGACCAGACTACAATTGAGATACAAAGTAGGAGATATAGAAAACTTTAAACTTGCCAGGAAGTAGGAGAATACGCCGGAGATTAGTCTCTAATCATGACAGATAAAATCAAACATGGATGCGTACGAAGGAAAGAAAGAGATATGAAATAGTTCAAACGTGCCGCATGAGGAGATGTGTTACGTATGTCCATATACCTCGCCAGGAAACAAAATACATGTCGCCGGCCACGCTCGCCTACTGCCAGCTGAAGGATCAGCAATTTCCTTCCGACGTAAAATATTCCTGGATTCAAAGGTTAAACGATTTCTTCCTTGACAGAGTAGAATACTTGGTGGGTTGGAACTTACTGAATTCTTGAACAGCCTCATAGCTAGGTCATAGCGCAAGTCGCCGGAGCCTCATCGAACAAGCGGCCGGCCGGTCCAATCTTGCAGATCGATTGGAACCAGCTTCATCGAATAAGCTGTGATAAAGCCACCTTCTGGTATGGTTGTCACCCATCTGATGATGATCTTCGTCCCATCTCACCTTCACACGCCTGTTAGTGTACATGTACATTGCAAACCATCTCAATTTAACTTTTGCATAAATGCTTAATTAGCTGAATACCAAATCGTGGATATAGTATAGGTAGCCTTATTAACAACTAAATAGATGAGAAACATGAATTGTGTAGTTCTTTGCTAATAACAATCTGCTCGGCATATAATTTCTACAAGATTCAAGTGGCAAATTTATCATATCTGACGTATTTATATATACAGAGGAAACAAGTTCTCACAAATAAGGGTTATCACAGAAAATCTCTACTAGGGCCTGGAGACTAAAAATTAGAAAATAAATGTATTTTTTTTCATGTTCACTCATGTGGTGGAAAGTCTGTCATCGCTTAAATACATGCATGAGACCAGGTCATCCGATTTCTAGAGATACAGCAACGCAGCATTTGATTTCTATTCAGTTTATGAATATTGATTATATATATTCCTTTAATATGAGCTGACAACAAAAGGGCCACCCTGTACTATTAAAGTGAAAGTCATAAGACATTGGGATTCGATTAATTAATATAGCACAGATGAACTTATGAGCTTGGATATAATACTAATTGTCGAAAAGGTAAACTTTTTTCTGTATAATGTCATTATTCAACAATATATATTCATATTTGTCACATTTTTATGAATATTCCTTTGTTAAAACAGGGAGACATAATTCACGCGCTACTATTGGGAAGATCTTACAGACCACAAATCACAGAGAGTTCCATATATTCATTCAGCAATTTCAGAATTCAAGAATCCATCAATATCGTCCAGTGAGCAATGATTTGAAAATTGTGTTCATCTATAATACAAAGGTGAAAAAAGAGAAAGAGCCATCAAAAAATTTCCAGGAAAATTACTTTGAGTTTGCAACAAATGATACTTAACTTGATACAGAGAGAAAATGAAGGGAAAAAAATGCTCAGGTAACCATTAAATTCTTCCTCATTTTTCTGTAGCTATTTGTATGATATATTTTAATTTTCCTCTAATTTTTCAGATGTGATCGGTTTACTTTCCACTATTTCACCACTTCAGCAAAGGACGATAATGAAGGACACCAACAATCCATTTACTAAAGATATTCATGAGATTGAACTCCTGATGAGTAAGATAAATCTAAACTTTATCATTAATAATGAGCTAATAATGTGTTTTTGGATATTGTGTGATCTAACATTGAATGTGACGCAACCAATTTCAGGGGTGAAAAAGCTAAAATAACACTATGGGGAGAACTAGCACATTAAGTGAAGATGTAATTGGAAATGAGCACACGGTTGTTATTGTTACATCAACAATAGTACAAAGTCCAAATTTAAAGGTACGTTAAGTTTTTAATATACTGGCTATGATGCTTCTTACTGAATAAACACAAATTTTTTTTATTGAAACAGCATCTCTCTGAAGACATCTAGCTCCACAAGATTATATACAGATTTAAATGTACTAGAAACTTGGAAACTCATTTCCAGGTATGCCATAAATAGCTCTTCAAAACTTATTATACTCTTTTCTGCTTTTAACATATTCTCTCGTGAGAATGACAGTTCAATCCTGGGGATCAATCCAAAATCATTCATGAAGATAAATGCAATATTAATGGTGTCACTTTACTTTCTTTTTGAATATGTCAACAAAAATCATTCATGAAGATAAATCCAAAATCATTCACGAAGATAAATCCAAAATCTTATTATCCACTTTACTTTCTTTTTGAATATGTCAACAAAAATGGTGTCACTTGCAGTCTTCTCACTATTGTCATTTCCCAGTTCATTCCCCCATCTAAATCATTTTTTGATTGTATATTTTTTCCTTTACAAAAATTAATGTCACGACATCACACTTCTTAAAGTTATTAGGGATATTTTGTAACAAGAAATTATAAAATGTGTATTATAATATTTACAGTTAATTATCATTTGTTGAGATATAAATAAAAGGAAGCATGCCCCTTTGGATGCCTTCATGATTTGGGATTATATATAAATAGATTGATACAATTTTGAATTAGCAAATAAAAGAGAGGTATCATCATGGTTAACTTTCATAAATATAATTTTTTGAAATAAAAATTCTAGCCGCGCAAATGCGCGGGCAGCCTTACTAGTTATATATATAATTGATCAAGAAAA
>LAPY01000860.1:57263-68922 GCA_000970635.1 Eragrostis tef
TGGGGGACCAATAATCCAGCTCTTGGACGGATCAAGTACCTCCTCGAGGAACCTGCAGTTAAATAGTCAACATCAACTATGTTTCTTTATCCGGGATACATCGGTCGTGAAAAACATATTGTGAAACACATAGGAGCAAAACCTACATATTTCAGTCGTTTGTTCCCCATCAAAAGATTGCCTCTTGTAAGATAGCCTGACAACGGTTGATTTCTTCTTTTGGCCCCGTGGACTTGCTACTGCCAGTGGCTGGATCTTATTAGCATGACGAGGTGTGCACACGGGTGTCAAACTTTTGAAGATGCTTTCATGAACTTTTTCTCCATCTTTGACAGACTTCAAGGTATTACATGCATCGTCGCCTCTTCTAAGTTTTGTCAGAATTCTAACACCTTCATTTCTTGTCTTTGCTTCCTCAACCATTCCATTAGAGACATCACATGGTTCCGGGTTTGCAACTTTAGGCCTCTCTGATTCCTGCATATCAGCTTGCATTGATCGATCAGCTTTGTTTGCATCTTTCAGGTACTGTCCAACAGCTTGAGCAACACTAGAACTGTCAAAAATCTTCTCAAACTTCTGGATGGCATCAGCAATGGATGAAGCATCTTCGCACTGCATCAATTGTGTACCTGCTGAATTTGACATAACAGGGAGATCTGCAAGGAAAGATCAAAGACTGAATATATGGCGTCTCAAAAGAAATGACTGAGTAGCACGTTGGGAAAAAATAAAAACGACTGAAAACCATACAAACCTCCATTCACACTACTGAAGTCTTCATCAGAATCAGATCCCAAAATACTGAGAGAATCAAACCATGCTTCTTCTTGACACACAACTGAACAAAACGGGGAAAATAGAAAATTTAGCCCAGGTCAGAGAAATGTAGATTTTTGCATTACTAGAAGTAGAACACATGCAGGTAATCAAAATATGTGATTACCACTCCCATTTTCGGTGTCCAGCTCGCTGTGATGCCACTGCAACTGTGTGAGGTGGAATGTAACATTTGAGCCACTGGACCTCCGCCGAGCAGCTGCAGAGGTCCCAACATGGACAACTTCTCCAGAAGCGGTTAAGTTTTGCGCATCACTGGTGCGTACGATGGGCACATTGCTTAAAATCTTTCCACGGTAACGCCTATATATGCAGCACAGTCTTTGTGATCTCCGCTTTTTGCTAGAAGATACACAGGCCCCCATGTTGATTGCAATTTGTAAGCTGAATGTATTCAGCTCCGAGACGATTCCTTCTTCACAGCATCTGAGCAGAATGTAAATTTCAGGAAGCTGCTGAGAAAAGCCAATAGAGAAAAAAAAAATACTAGCCTAATTAGAGTTTCATTTCTCTCTCTCGAAAAGAGAACGATCTCATAAATAAACTGAAAAACTAAGAAACCAATTGTGCTTCTTGCATTATAATAACAGCTCCTATTACCGAAGTAAGATTAGTAGCACTAAATTCAAAACTCAATACCTCAAAAAAAAAAATCAAAACTCAATGAAAACAAGAGAAAATAGGATGCATTGATATGACAAGATGAACAAACGAAAAGAAACTTAACATTGGAATAAGATGCAAAGATCTCTTAATGTGACTGATAAAATCCAGAAATCATACGAAGACTTGGAGCCATCGGTACCTGATGACACACCGGGCAAATGAGCCCAGGAGAGATGCTATTATTGGTGGCCTCCTAATCACCAACGCGCATTCCACTCTCTATGACAGCCTGCACAGAAATCCATTTCTGACCATCAGAAATCATGTACCTATGTTCGTATCGTGAACGGTTGTTTTGCACAGCATACAGCTACAAAGAAGAATCTAAACAAAAATAAATTAAACGAGAGCACTTAAAAGTCCAGAGAAACAACTAGCACTCCAGATAAAAACAATAAATAAATGCGAAGATTCTTCAAAGTGTTATAGCACCTTGAACTCTTCAGCTCACAAGTTGACCGAATGGCCACTAACACAAACATATTTAAGCTTTTAAGGGACAAAGAACACAGAAACCCACACTGTACATATAGGAGTACCGATTAAAATACTCGGACTGAAACCACCACAAGACCTGGATCTAACTCTTCACCTTAGCCAAGAACATTGCAAAGGGAGTTTTCATTTTATTTTATAATGGAAAAGGAACGTATCAATAGGAAGAGAAAATGAATAGGCACGGCACGAGCCTGAACGACTTGGATTCACGTCCGCACTAATCCCATGCACGACAGCAGCAAAGGTCCAAACTCAATCAAAGAGAAAAGCAACAAATTACAGGAAAGCAGAGCACTTTCTCTGCAGATAAGTACTGAATCAGACCAAAGGCCAAAGGGGCCTTACTAGTGCCAAAAGAAACAAGAGATTGCAGCAGAATCCCATCAAGATACCAAAGGCACATCCTTCAATCAGCCAAACAACTAATACTAGTAGTTTGGCATTAGCATTAGAACAACTCCGAACGAAACAAATCAAACGAAAATCCAACCATGACAGATAAACACCAGTTGTCTCCACCCAGAAGCCAAGCTTGCCGGCTTCATGCCAGAAACACCAAAAATTAGATAATCTCAAACCAACATGCCAGACCAGCAAAGATCCACCCAAAACTCCACGAAAAGAAAAAAAAAACAGTAACTTTTCTTGCTCACGAACTCGCCGGGACGCCGCGGCGACGAGCACTCAACAAGCACAAATTTTCCCCTTTGAAACAAGATAAACCGATACGATGACGCAGAGATGAAGCATTACGTGCAAGGTTACCTGAGGAGCGGGCGGGCAGCCCGGCCAGCGGCCGGCGGCGGCCGCGAGGGACGAGGACTAGAGGACGGGGAGGAAGTCGCCGAGGTGGTTCATGTGCCTGCGCGTGTGCGTCTACGTATAGGTATTATACTCCACGTGGGAGAAGAGATTGCGAAGGTTCATCAGAGGGAGGAAACGAGTAGGAGAGACAGGGGAAGATGGAGGAGCCTACAAAAACAGAGTTGCAGCTCTCTCTCTCTCTCTCTCTCTCTCTCTCTCTCTCTCTCCTGATTCTGTTGCTCTCGCCTTGGAGCAGCAGCTCGTTGTGGTAGCCGTGGTGAGAAAAAATAGGCTGTGTCCTAGGCGATGTCGGTTTCAAACCTTTTCCTGTTCTTTACCGAAAAGAATTGTTGCTTTTGTTCTCCTTTGTGTGTGTCAGTGCATGTGGGGTAGGCTTGTCTTGGCACTGGTTTTTGCAAGATTTTTCATTTTCTGCAGGAGTAAATTGGTTGGTTGTGAATTTGGCCAAAGTTTGGTGAGGGTTGCTGCGAACAGTTCATGCTGCCATGCACCACTGGTACTCATCATGAACTGGCGCTGAAACTCTGTGTGAAGACGCAGAGACTTTATAGCTACCGTAGGGACTAAATCCAGGGAGGGCTCGATTTCTGGCTGGACGGGAAAATGGGCATTGTTTGAGGTGGTACTAGGCCTGGATTCCAACTGCCATTTGACTATTTTAGGGCGCGTTGGGCGTCGCCCCTCTAAAATTTAGAGGGGTCTAAACAAAAAGAATATTGAAGTTTGGTGAGGGGTGCTGGGAACAGTTCATGCTGCCATGCACCACTACTCATCATGAACTGGCACTGAAACTCTGTGTGAAGATGCAGAGACTTTTATAGCTACTGTAGGGATTAAATCCAGGGAGGGCTGGATGGGAAAATGGGCATTGTTTGAGGTGGTACTAGGGCTGGATTCCAACTGCCATTTGACTATTTTAGTATCTAATTAAACGTTGTAAATTAAAATTGTTCATAAAAGATTTGTAAGGCCCTTTTGAAAGTGGAGGAATTTTATAAGATTCAAATCCAACGAGAAAGTTTTCGATGAGGCCTTTTGTTGTGTTGTTACAAATGATTGTGCAACTACAATTCTGTAAAATTTCCATGGAATGACTTTCTCATAGTAATTTTGGAAACTTTCATTCATATCATTCTCTTCCGTCTGATTTCTGTATTTTTCCTGTGGTCTATCCTAATCATTGTGGGAAATCTTCCTTGCTATGAATTCATGTAAGATTGCAAAGATTAGACAATTCTAATCCTTTTTTCTATTCATAGAATCATGTGTTAAAAAGAAAGCCTAAGCGGGTAAGAAACGAAAAAATAGAGGCGCAATCTTTGCGGAAAAAAAAACTAAACGTGCATGTCGTACTGTACTCAAGCAGTCCAGCTAAATCTGCACTTTGTAAATATGCTCCAAAACAATTGTGACGATATATGCAGGAAATTCCCAGCGACGAAAAAAGCAAAGGCTGTGGTTTCACTGATTATACAAAGAGGTCCTCCGAATAACCCGTGTGCCGGCTGCATTGCTCGAGAGAAGATGCTGCGGGAGGGAGCTTAAATTAACGAGCCGATACAGAGCTCGCTATCATGACTGGTGACAAAAACGTCGCTGAATCCAATGAGGCGCGCAGCACCAAAAATGTTGCTCCCCTTTCTCTATGCAGTGTACCCCCTGCTGTCGATGATGTCTCTCTGCATCCCAGGGAAAAAATGATGTCATCCTGAAGAGTGTACCTTCAGCATTTCCAAAACTTTCCTTTGCAAAAGAAAAAGCATTTCAAAAACTTATACCTTTGTCTCTTAATTAAAATACAAGATCTTTTTGCATAACAATATTAATATCCATATGTATGTGTCTATATTTAGGAACAAATGTGGAATAAACCACAATTTCAAAATGAAAGAAACTAGGAACATTTGCATTACGCCTATATAAGAAAATAAATTAACCTATGAAATTTCTACATAATATACCCATTCGTTGAAATTTCAAATATGTTGTGCCATTAGATGTTGTTTTGCGGTAAATCCCCCTATGTGTAATATTTCTCCTAAATTGATCCCACATCGCATCCCCCAAAAAAAGCAGCAGGATAGCTCTTGTTAATTAGACCAGTCTCAATGCATTCTTTCGTAAACATTAAATTCTATGCCACAGATTAATTTCTTGATGATATGGCAAGGTAATTATGAGGAGAGAGAATTTTCATCTTTTGTGAGAGGTCTTTCATACCCATAAAAGGAAGTTGGCTCTTTTTTCTAAAATTTCTCTTGGAACAATGAAATGAAAAAATGAAAGTGCATTGAGAATGGTCTTATATATATAAATTATAAAAAGGTGGGTCCTGCATAAATTTAAGAACAAGTTAAAGGAGAAACAAAGGACGGGAAAAAATATTACAAAGAGTCTAGCCATTCTTATAAATTTAATTTTCGCAACTGTCATTCCCCGCTCTATGGATAACTGTGTGGTTCTGATGTTCGATCCCATTGAAAATCTCGTCGGGCTCCCCTTATACTCCATGCCATTACAAAATCCAGATATGGGTTGCATTCAAACGATCAATATCTTTTTGCAATTTTCTTGCATTTCAAAATAATTTTTTTGGGCAGTTGAGCTTCAAGAAAGTACTACTAGTATATTTTTCTCCTACTATTGCATATTTGCATTCGCTCCTTCAAGGAGTTACATGCCAGGGCGCCTAGACTACACGACTATAGTTCCTACAATCACAGAAGTGTCGTTTTATTTTGGCACCAATGCGGGCTCGTGACAATGGTGTTTTGCTGTGGGAAGTACAAGTTAATAGAATGAATATGAATTGTAATTAGACTACTCTCAACTGCTCCATTTTCGAAAGTTCAATCTCGATAACATAGTGATGCTTTTACGGTGAAAATATATCTTTTAGATGGAGTAACGAAGATTTCACTCGCTGTAATTATATGAAAGTGGATGTTATAGATACTCCAAGAACGAGAATGATTAGAAGGAACCAAAGTGTACGAGAAATAGACAAGCAAAATTTAGGCCGGCTATATTTTGTTCCCACGCCTGCGTCACTCCCCTAGGAAACTGTGCAATAAGGTTTCTCGAACTGTTTTTAATTTTTAAGAAAAGAAAAGGTTAAAGACCAGGCTGTAAATGCTCTGTTGGCGCAAGGACAAGATCACGAATATTGCTGTTCAGTTCACCGACCATGTTTCACGTATCCCTGTAGAGGCTTGTACAAAAATAACTTGTGAGCCAATCAGAAAATTACACTTGTCTGCTGCTTAGGAGGATCGACTGACCAATACCCGGTAAGCGAGCTGAAACAGTGCATACGGGCTCCAGGTGCCGCAGGGACCGTCCGATATGGTCCAAACGGTCAAAGATGCGTACAATAATCCTGGGCCCGACCCGGCCGTTCGACTGGTCCATGCATCCACACGGTCCACACGGAGACCAAGCCATAGCTCGACAACGAGTGACCCAAGAGCTGCTACTTCTCTCTCGTTAATTCTCCATTTGGCAAAAGCAATAAAAAATTGCTTCTTATGGCGTGCAATCCGGGACGCATGGCCGAAGCTATTCTGGCAAACATTTTGTTTTCTTATTAATGGATTCAGCTCCACCAAATAAGCTAGAGCGAGAGGCATTTTAGCAGAAGCTAGAGCCTGATCTATAGTTGAGACATGCATTGTATTACTGAAATATTTATTTAACGTTTATGATTTACTTAGCACGTACTAGTTCGAAATGTAACTGCTACGTTTAGTGTTGAATTGGCTCCGGACTTATTTTTTAATGTTAAAAGACTTAAATTAACTATGTGCTAGACTTTTTTTACGATACACAGTACAATATAAAGACTTCCAGCTAGCTCCTGAGGAGTGAGGAGAGACCGAAAACAGGTTAGGAGGAATAATCATTGTCCATGGTGGTTGATATATACACGCTGATTTGTTTGATGCGTGCACATAGTGTGAAGTACGTGCTCATGGAACATGCGAACCACATTGCTCGATCGTTGGTCCACACTAACACTGGTCTTAATAATCAAGCTTCGACCTCGGTTGGTATGATAGTTGTCGTGCACTTGTTCATGTTGGCTAGTACACTCAACAAATCGTGACTGGTGCAACGCGGAAAGTCGTTTGTGAACAATAGGCTTTGCTGTTACCTGTTGAATGGGGTACACGCAGTCATATTTACTGGAAGGATTCCTAGGTTATTAACTTGTGAGCCAATCAGAAAATTACACTTGTCTGCTGCTTAGGAGGATCGACTGACCAATACCCGGTAAGCGAGCTGAAACAGTGCATACGGGCTCCAGGTGCCGCAGGGACCGTCCGATATGGTCCAAACGGTCAAAGATGCGTACAATAATCCTGGGCCCGACCCGGCCGTTCGACTGGTCCATGCATCCACACGGTCCACACGGAGACCAAGCCATAGCTCGACAACGAGTGACCCAAGAGCTGCTACTTCTCTCTCGTTAATTCTCCATTTGGCAAAAGCAATAAAAAATTGCTTCTTATGGCGTGCAATCCGGGACGCATGGCCGAAGCTATTCTGGCAAACATTTTGTTTTCTTATTAATGGATTCAGCTCCACCAAATAAGCTAGAGCGAGAGGCATTTTAGCAGAAGCTAGAGCCTGATCTATAGTTGAGACATGCATTGTATTACTGAAATATTTATTTAACGTTTATGATTTACTTAGCACGTACTAGTTCGAAATGTAACTGCTACGTTTAGTGTTGAATTGGCTCCGGACTTATTTTTTAATGTTAAAAGACTTAAATTAACTATGTGCTAGACTTTTTTTACGATACACAGTACAATATAAAGACTTCCAGCTAGCTCCTGAGGAGTGAGGAGAGACCGAAAACAGGTTAGGAGGAATAATCATTGTCCATGGTGGTTGATATATACACGCTGATTTGTTTGATGCGTGCACATAGTGTGAAGTACGTGCTCATGGAACATGCGAACCACATTGCTCGATCGTTGGTCCACACTAACACTGGTCTTAATAATCAAGCTTCGACCTCGGTTGGTATGATAGTTGTCGTGCACTTGTTCATGTTGGCTAGTACACTCAACAAATCGTGACTGGTGCAACGCGGAAAGTCGTTTGTGAACAATAGGCTTTGCTGTTACCTGTTGAATGGGGTACACGCAGTCATATTTACTGGAAGGATTCCTAGGTTATTCTATCTGCACTCTCAATACCCTACCCGGTAGTTGCATATTTACAAATTTCTTCATCTCAGTAGTTCGTGAAAATCCGTATTTTCTACAAGCAAGTATTACCTATTTTTCTTTTACCTTTTTTAAGATTGGACCTCACAGCTTGAACAGAGCCTTGTGCCACCGTACATTTGAATCTACTAGGCACCGGGAAAGTAAAACGGTCACTTAACATTGAATGCCTTAACTGTTACCCACACATCACATATTTTACCGCTCGCTGGGGCAGAAATCTTTTACCGAGCTCGTCCTGCGTCTGCTGCTGTCTGCATAACAGCAAGGCGAGCAGGTTTTCCTGGATCCATATTTACCGCTATAAATGGTTTATCTGCTCTGCAATCATCCAGTTTTTCAGGACTCAGATTTCGACTGAGCCTGCCAGCAAGCCAGCCGGACGACGGGCAAGCAATCGATTCATGCAATGCCTGCCGCTACAGCTGACAATCTCTCATTCCTTGTTGCCAAAGGATACGCATGCATACAAATTCAGTACTCCTACATGCAAAAATGGCCCGGTTCACCCAACCACCCTTCGGGTCCCTCGGAATCGGATTTTATCAAAACAATAATCTTGAAGGGACAATTATTTATGCATGACGGTTAAAAGAAATTTATTCTTGTTTACTTTCTTTGTTCTTAAATTGATGATGTTTTTTTTGCAAAGATTTACATTGATGATGTTAGGATAAAAAGCTTGGTGCAGTGCAGGTGGCTACTATCAACTGATCCCTGTTCTTCATGCTGGCTCTGCGCTCCGATGGATTCGTGCAATCGTGCTCGTGCATGCACCTACCACATCACGGGTACGTAGTGTTATTTTTATGCAACGTAGACTAGTCGTCGAGAGCTACCGTGTCTCGATTCAGCGTCCATCTTCGCAGCGCAGATGTGTTGTCTCATTCAGTGTTCATCATTCTCCCAATGGTCCCATGCACATTACATGATCATCATATCTTCTCCAAATAGAAGGAGAGTAAAGTCTAAATGTTTTCACAATTTTACCCTTTTCCTCTACCACTTAGCAGGAAAAAAGGTTTAAGGGTGGAGCGTGGGCGTGGTGGACCAAAGACACGACCCCGCACCAAAACCGTCCGTGTGGGGAGTCATATCAACATAACCGTCCTTAAGAGGTTTTGAGTGCTCTCTCTCTCTCTCTCCCCCCGCGAATTAGTGATGATAAGACTGGTGCTTGTGGTATCATTGTGCTTCTCTTCTACCTAGCTTTTCATAAATAGTTCTCCTACTTGCAATAATATTGCATTACTCGCTTTCAATTGGTAGGACCCTTATACGTGCAACCATCTCACATCAGAGATCGATCGCATCTTCTTGGGATATCTCTTGCATGCACATCTTCCTACTTTCCTTCCTTAATAGAGTAGTATACTACTCCACCGCGTCCTGCTAGCTAGCTGCGATGCATGAGATGGGCACACGAAAATGAACGGTAGTGCACGTATATGTTAGATGGGGTCCACATGACTAGCTGGCGCTCTGTTTATATGTATATCTCCTCCAAATAAAGTAGAGGCACGCACGCACGCTATCGTAAACACAAGTAGTAGCAGTGTCGCGCACTTGCAAACTCGATCAGCCATACACCCCATCCGTCACCTTTTTATCATCATCATCATCTTTCGCAACCTTTTTCCTTGGATGGACACCGGAATGGCCCCAGGACTTCGCGCCAAAAAAGTGTGGCCAATCCATTCCCGAAAGTGTGGCCAATCCATTCCCGGACGCCGTTTCCTGCTCGCGTCTCGGTCTCTGGTCGAAACGAATGCACGCACGCATGCCTTTTACGTGCCACGATATATGCCACGCACACATGCGTGTAGAGTTACTAGTGCCGATCGAGGGGGATTGGACTGACACAAGCGTACACGTGCGCTGATGTCAACTTTTTTTGAGATTCGTGCATGCAAGCTGCCTCCTGGTTTCTGCATTTCAGATTCGTGCCGCATGCCCGCTGCCTCATGGGTTCAGGCGTTCAGCATTTCAGGTGGTACGTTCGGTCATTGATCGGCACCGTTCATCGAATGGGGACCCAATTGCATCGGACGCCTGGCCGTGGACGACGAAAGGAAGAGGGAGAGGTGGACACACTTGACCGTTTAAAACGTTGTTAGTTTGCTTGTGTATATTCGTGTCTCTGTTAGTACATCACTATCAACACAATGATAGGGTATGTATCTCCAACTTTATTGATGGTGCTGCCACACGGAACCTAAAATGACGTTGATCGCATTGTATTTGATGAAACAAAAATTGAAGAGAGAGAGAGAGAGAGAGAGAGAGAGAGAGAGAGAGAGAGAGAGAGAGAGAGAGAGAGAGAGAGAGAGAGAGAGAGAGAGAGAGAGAGAGAGAGAGAGAGAGAGAGAGAGAGAGAGAGAGAGAGAGAGAGAGAGAGAGAGAGAGAGAGAGAGAGAGAGAGAGAGAGAGAGAGAGAGAGAGAGAGAGAGAGAGAGAGAGAGAGAGAGAGAGAGAGAGAGAGAGAGAGAGAGAGAGAGAGAGAGAGAGAGAGAGAGAGAGAGAGAGAGAGAGAGAGAGAGAGAGAGAGAGAGAGAGAGAGATCTGCCAAAGAACGTCGGTGCACTTATATATATGCGCTTCAACTTTTAATTTCAACCACGGGTGTCCTGCTACAAGTTTTGGACCGCTACACACCTTTGGACTTGTGATACAAGGATTTTCATTAGTCACAAATAACATATGTATATTGAAGACTACAATTAAGGAGCGGCCACTTGTCACTCTTTTTTTAGACGGTTACAACTCATTATTAATTAGGATAGCTCTCGCCGACTGACACGCGCCGTGCACGATGCAAAGGCTGAACTAGTATTTTGTTCTCTTGAGCTCAATGCAAAAGCTGAGCTTAATCATCTCATCCATATGTCTCCATCTCGGGCTCCCAATGCATCAAACACTGATGGAGGCGACAAATGCCATGCTATGATCTTAGCATGATACGCTTGGAGTGTACGTAGCTGATCCTGCAAATGGATGTTGCACTGAAAGCTAGCCTTTGCTTTTTTTGATGTCCTTTTTTTCTTTTTTGTTTCCTTCGAAGGTGCGTTGCCTAGCTAGGCCTATGTCACTTGGAACCTGCAACGATATGTATATCCTCATGTAAAAAACAAACAGGCTATCTGTCTATCTATATGAATTCTACCACGGCCCTTCAATTTTTTTTCTGCAAAACATTTGTAAATTAATGTAACGCTTGTGCTGAGTTAGAGACTCCAACTTAGATGAACTAGTTCAGCCACAGGAACCTAAAGTTACGATAATTTTCTGAGTTCATATTTGAGCCACAAAATTATACTAACATCATCAATTAAAAACCGAAGAGAGTTTTATTTATGGAAATTTGTTTGTGGGTGTCACACCTGTTTTGTAAAGGCAAAACAGATTCCCGCTTGTGTGCCAAGATCAAGTTCCACACAAGCAGTGACTTCATAAATGGTAAACAAAGTACATCCATATCCGAATTATTACAAGTATCGTTATTACAAAAGGACCCTTGGGTCTAAGAGAAAATTACAAACATTGCAGCGGAAGGTAAATAGATAGCGAAGGCGCCCAAGACTCCACAGGCAATC
>LAPY01000860.1:113642-129613 GCA_000970635.1 Eragrostis tef
CGCAGACGCCATCCGCGATCACAGCACAAACAAACCAAACCGAACCAAACAAAACGGACAAAAACGAAAGCTTTCGAATCGCGAACGAGCGATCGACGCGGATCGTCGGTTGATGACAGAGCGAGAGAGAGTAATGAGGCGATTTCGGATGGGAATTGCGATTTCGAATCCACGGGGACGACGCGAGACGGATTTATAGAGAAGAAGAAGATGCAGGGGGAGGAAGGAAAGAAATAGAGCAGCGCAACGTTGGCGGCGCCGGCACGGGATGCGCAACGGCTAGCGGCCAATCGAGCGGGGGTTTGCGGGCCTGCGAATTTGCTGGGCCGTTGGATTTAGGAGGGAAAATATCTGCAGGCCGTTGATTCGAGGGGTTGATGGGTGGATTTATTGAGTGGATGTGGATTAATGGTCGTTGTATTTTTTAACCGTTGGTGAGTTTTTCTACTGGGATTTGATTTTGATTTTGTGTTCCTATTGAAATGATTTGAGATCGTTTGAATACTATCAAACAGTAATTTGAGATCTCTTGTTTCTTAATTTGAGATCACCATGTTCTACTCTTTGTTAATGATCAAATAATTCCTCTTTTCATATCACAGTGTTCTACCCCTAAACTCTGATTCCGTGCTCTTCCCGTTTTCCCTGTATTTTGCAAGTATTAGATATTTTAGATATAATGCTTTTCATGTTATATATCGTACTCTTTACACTGGAGACAATAAGTCGAGCTATGTGGTGGCCCTTGGAATACAAAAAATACAGCATCTTTTGGTCCTTGGTGACAAGGAGGTGGCCACGGTGCGATGGATGCCCATGTGGCTCGATGTGTGTTGTTAGTTGTAAAATATACTAGCTGGTATGGTAAAGTAGAAATCATCGTCAGTTTTGTTCGACATAGGTCCACGTCCTTCGTTTGTTTACACTCGTGTTTCTATATTCATTTTCACTAGCTGGCATTAATGTATATAAAATTTAACCTCATAGACTTTCGATGGTCCAGAATTGATGCAGAGAAGAGAACATTTACAACACACAATACTCAAGCTGGCTTGGCGAAAATATGAGTCCGTGGCAATTGCCCTCTACAACGGCCAGTGGAAGCGGGGCCTTAGGCGGCTGTCCCCCACGCCAGAGATCAACCAGTACGTCGAGCTATGGCCACTGTTGCAGCATGTTGAGCTGTCTGATCAGCCGGACGACGTCACTTGGAGGTTCGCGGCCAGCGGAAATTACTCTGCGCAATCGGCATACAATGTGCAGTTCATCGGGGCTTATGCCGACCACGATTGGCAGCGGCTCTGGAAGGTCAATACGGAGGACAAATGCAAATTCTTCAGCTAGTTAATCCTACAAAATAAGCTTTGGATCTCTGACCGCATCCTCAAAAACGGTGGCCAAGCGAATGCAATTTGTTCGATGTGCCGCACCATGCCGGAAACAGCGTCGCACATGATGGCAACCTGTTCTTTCTCATCCCAGATATGAAATGCATTCACATACATGGGGATAGTGCCGCATCAACTGCCACCAAGGAACTACCGAAGGCTTAAGCGCTGGTGGACATCCATGATTGGGATGGCTGGAGTACAGAACGCAAGTCATCTTGAGCAGGCAATCATTTACATTGCCTGGAACATTTGAAAAAAGCGCTGCCGCCGGGTGTTCGACAACAAGGCCATGACACCGGACCAACTGATCATCACCATCAAGAAAGATATCCAAGATTGGAACACGGCGAAGCAATTTTGGGAGGAGTAACCATTCGTTGTACCTGTTTTTGTACATATCTTGTTCAGTTTTCTTTCATTTGGCCTCGGCCTTTGTTTTGTTTTGAACTCCTGCTATTCGCTCTATAATGAAAGGCAGAGCATCTGCCATTGCGCTAAAAAAAACACACGATACTACCGGTCAATAGTAGCTACTATTGTACATTAGGCAGACCAAAATCAGTTGATACTAGATCCCCGTTTGGCACGGTTTATTAACTTTAGCTTATGCCAATTTCTTAGGTACATGGCTATAAGTAAAGAAAAGCCATAAAATTGTAGCTTATTCTGGCTTATACTTCCATGAACAGTGTTTTTATTGTAGCAGCAACACCAAAAAATACATAAACCATTCAACCAGAAGTCATTATAAGCCGTGTCAAACGATCCTTAAGGCCAATTGTATTACACATAATAAGAGTAGTGATGTTTGACTCAAAACCTATGAGCCAAAGTTAAGGATATCAGCATATCAAACATTTTAAAATGTCATATAATATTAATTTGAACAAGTGATCAATTCAAAACAGCAATAAAATACATGATTTTGTGATATTCAACTAAGCATAGGTTATTAACATGAGAAAATCGCTTTGCACCATGGGACATGTGTCCCCTGGGTACAAGAACCTAGCCTTGCTAGTTATTGTTAGTGTGAGCCAACATACATTCACCTTTACAAACATGTCGCGTACACCATACATCTATAAACAAAAGATTAAGTCAACATAAGCGTCTTATTAGAACAACGCCAATGTAGCTTGATCAATTCGGTGAAAGAAAATTTCATGAATGGCTACTTCATTGTTTATTTGTACATTAGTGCATAAAATTTAATCTTATGTGCATCAGTGCTCAAGATATAATCTATGCACTTATTCTCGCTATATTATTTGCGGGCGAATGAATGAATCATACATATATCTGAGAAAAGGCCCCCTTCTTTGGTCCACATATTTTCATCTTACCATAATTTAATTAAGCAACTGCAAGAAGGAATCATGGAACAACGAGACTTCTTAATTTCCGCTAGTTTTCCCCTGCACGAGCACCGAATGCCGGCGCTGCAAGCACACGCCCCCAACGACAGCGGCAGCGGCCGCTTTCGTCCAATCGAGAAGTGTCTCGGCCCCGGCGCACCGTCCCACTGCAGGTGGGCCCCCTGACAACCCGAATCAACTCCACAGGTTAATTAGTCCTTTCTCGGTATCGTGAAGCTCGATCTCACCCGTCCGATCAGATTCAACGGTCGTGATTGCACACAAGCGACGTGGCCCGAAACACCAGGCGCCACACATCCGGCGCAGTTAACTCGTTAATGCTCGATAAATTAGGATTATTTTTCTTCAGTTTAATTATTTAATATTATACAGGTTCCGCGGCCGCGGCTTTTGCCTTTTCTCGCAGCACCGAATCGAAAGCGAGGGGGAAAACCGGAAAAGCGAGCAGCGGCAGCGCGGATTCGAGGATCGCACAATGTGAAGGGCGAGGTCGGAGGAGCCGCAGCGATTCCGATCCCCGATTCCAATTCGATCGCTGGTCTCGTAAGATCTCTTTCCTCCATTCTGTGACATGTTTCCTGCGAAAATTTGGAGAGTTTTGGTGTGCTTTTTGGGTGTTCGTCGCCGCTGCTGTGTGGGGATCAGGGATTAGGGTTCCTGAGAGCGTTGGTGGAATGGGTGGGAGGCGTGCTGGGTGCACAGGTTGCAGGTCGATTCGAGGGTGCGTTCGGGGTGTTTGTTTCAGCAATTTGTTCTTTCATGAATACACAGCAAGTTGATTGTATTTGGGTAGGATATTGGAGCCCTGGTAATTTGTTCAGAAAGCTGCCGAATGGGCACCTGCAGGTTCAAAACTCACACCCTGAGAGAGAGGGATAAAATTGCTAGCAACATCATAGAACAGAATCGTACTAGGCGCTACAGGCCAGGAACAAGAAAATGTTTATTAACATTGCAGAACCATCAGTTTGTATTCGTTCAATTAACTGTCATGTTGCAATATTGCAGGGATACACAAGATGCTGCATCCTAGCTGGAGCGACGTCTTGGCGTACATGTCTGAATACTGGTCTGTCTTAATCGCCTCGGTCATCTTTGCGTGCGTTGGTGCAGTGACGATTTACTACACGGTGAACCAGTTGAACAAGAACATCAGCTTGAGCCTGATAAAGGCCATCAAAGCCAGGGCAAAGAGGTACAAGAAATGGAAAGACAGGGTCCCTGCCGCCGCCCACATCTGGAGGAAAGAGGCTAGCCCTCGCAGCAAAGGCCTGAAGTGCTGCGTGTGCTTGAAGTCTGTTTGGCCGCCTCAGTACCTTGGGGGTGCCATCCACCAGTGTGATATTTGTGGTGCCGCCGCGCACCCTGGTTGCTCGGGAAACGCGCACAAGGACTGCAAATGTGTGTCCATGGCTGGTCTGAACCATGTCCTCCACCAGTGGGCTGTACAGTGGATTGACACAGCCGATCATTCTGAAGAAGACTCTTTCTGTTGCTACTGTGATGAGTCTTGCAATGGAGCTTTCCTTGCAGGGTCTCCGATCTGGTACTGTATGTGGTGTCAGCGGCTTGTGCATGTTGATTGTCACAGCAACTTAGCCAAGGAAACCGGTGATATCTGTGACCTGGGACCGTTGAAACGGCTGATACTATCACCTCTTTGTGTTAAGGAGCTTCATTGGACAGGTGCAGCCGGGATTTTGAGCTCTATTACACATGGGGCTAATGAATTGGCTTCCACTGTCCGAGAGAGGATTAGGAGTCGCAGTAAAAAGTACAAAAAGGGTACTACTTCTGCTGATTCTGATGGCTCTGAGGTTGTTGAGCTACCATCTGATGTTGAAGGAGATTCAAAAGAAGCAAACAACGCAGCTAAGAGTGATCAGGTCAATGGCAAACTTGATGAGGGACACCTAAGCTCTGAATCAGAGAAAGATAAACAACTTGTATCTGGTGACACAAATGTAACTAGTAAGTCAAATGGACAACATCAGAATTCCCATGTACAGAACAATCAGAAATATGAAATTGTCAATGTGCCATCTGATTCTAGACCGCTTCTAGTTTTCGTTAACAAGAGAAGTGGTGCCCAGAGTGGTGCTTTGTTGAGACAGCGTCTGCAGATCCTTCTTAATCCTGTACAGGTTGGTGGAAGCATTGTTTTAAACTATTGAATCATCTTTAAATTATATGAATCTTACATCTCATATATATATTTGGTTGTTGATGACGAATTCAGTATGTCCTTGCATGAATATATCCTTACGGCTCAATTTGTGTCCACATCATTAACAAATTTATTCAACTTTATATGTTCAAAACTTTATACTGTGTATGACTTTTCGTGCTATGATAAAGCCTGACGCAAATCACTTACCTGATTTCTGTTAAAGCTCTGCTTTTCCATTTCAATCCAATCATCTTATGGTGCTAACTCATTTTCGTTAGGTTTTTGAGTTGAGCAAGCAGCAAGGTCCAGAAGTTGGTTTAGCTTTGTTTCGGAAAGTTACCCACTTCAGAGTTCTTGTATGTGGTGGAGATGGCACTGTTGGTTGGGTTTTGGATGCCATTGAGAAACAGAAGTTCGAAGCTCCGCCTCCTGTAGCCATCCTTCCAGCTGGTACTGGTAATGATCTTGCAAGGGTTCTGTCTTGGGGTGGTGGCCTAGGTGTTGTTGAAAAACGCGGAGGCTTATTCTCAGTTCTGGAAGATGTTGAGCATGCAGCAGTAACTGTTCTCGACAGATGGAAGATCACAATAAAGGACAACCAAGGGAAGCCTATATCGCCACCAAAATTCATGAACAACTACTTTGGTATATCCATGCAGCTTCTTCATAGTTTTGATTCTGTAGTAGAGTCTAGCTGGCATAGCTGATAACCGTATTACTGCCATACTTGCACTTTTCAGGGGTTGGCTGTGATGCAAAGGTTGCTTTAGATATCCACATGCTGAGGGAAGAAAACCCTGAACGATTCTATAGCCAGGTAAGGTAACCCCTGTTTGCTTGCTCCGTAATGTGTCAACATGTAGAAAGACCTATATTTCTTTTCTGCGCAATTTATTGGTGGACCTGCATGGTTGCATTTTCCTGGGATAACAAGGGCACAAGGCTAAGGCATTATTTGTGCTCCTGATACTGAAAGTTGTAGACATCTGTAATGAGAAAAATGTTATATTTTTCAGCTCCCCTTGGTCTGTATTTGTGCTATGAAAATCTAGGATAATGATCAGAATAGCATAAAATGTGTAAGTTTCAAAACGCTGAAGTCCTGTACATACCACAAAGTTGGTCTGTATTTGTGTTTTTAGTGTACTAGCTTTCAGGGGAAATAAATTCCTTTTTGTGGCGTTTATAATCTTGTTGTGCCTATGTGGTTCACGGTAACTGGAACATATATAGGGAGTTTGATGGGCAGCAAGAATACCTATCATAAAAATTTGAACAACCTAGATTTCTGGAAGATTTGTGAATTGGTATACAATTGCGGGAGCACATAGATCTGAAAATGTTTTTGAACTGTAGTTCGAAGTTGTTGAAAGAACTTACTGATGAGTGTTCACACTAGTTAGTTTGTTTATACTCTGCTTTGATAGTCCGAAAATGGTTTTATTCGCTCTGGATTATCCGCTGTCTTTGCTCACTTTCTCAAACTTATGTTTGGCTTGGTAGTTACTATAATTGAACTTCAGATGCTAATTAGGTTTTCAAGCATTCCGTGAGTGACATTATCTCTCTTTTTTGTGGTGCATTGTTCTGTATATGTTGTTATGAAAAGGACAATTAACACTGGTAGGATACGGTTTATCTTTGTAGTTTATGAACAAGGTGCTTTATGCAAGAGAGGGAGCAAAGAACATCATGGTCAACACGTTTGAGTCGTTTCCTAGGGATGTCAAGCTCGAGATAGATGGATCCAAGATTACCATTCCTCAGGTGCATTGCCTTGTTGTTCCTCTTCTCTTCTCTTTTCTTCTCATGATTCACACATGATATTGACTGGCATATCTGCAACACAGAATACATAAGAACCCCAAATATCCACAATGTTATCGAATTGTCTACATAAGATAATGCAGTTTAGTTCACTTATTGAAAATACTTTAGCTGGATTAGCATTATCTTGGGCTATATTAGAGGAGGATCTCCTTGTCAGACTATGTGGAATCTTATTTTTTGTTTTCCTTCAATTGCAGGACTCTGAAGGCATCGTCGTTGCTAATATCCGGAGCTACATGGGAGGGGTTGACCTGTGGAAGAATGAGGATGATACCTCTGATGCTTACCTCCCTCAATCCATGCATGACAAGAAGCTGGAAGTAGTTAGCTTCACAGGAATGTTGCATCTCGGAAGGCTGCAGGTAACCTAGCGTACTTCCTCATTCTAGGCTACGTAGCAAGTGTCTGTTTGATATAGAGCATGGACGCAAATGGATAATGAATAATCTTGCTATAGGTAGGGCTTTCTCGTGCACAAAGATTAGCTCAAGGTCATCATATAAAGATCGAAATCAGGACTAAAATGCCAATCCAAGTGGACGGAGAACCATGGTCTCAGGAGCCATGCATCATAGAAGTTTCTCATCGTAACCAGGTTCCCACCTTCCCCTTCATAGTAGTACATACACTTGGCCTCATTTACCTCTTCCCTGACTCACAGCAATGTATCTCTTCTGCAGGCCTTCATGCTGAAGAGAGTGTCCGAAGAGCCTCTCAGTCATGCTGCTTCCATAATGGCCGACATTCTGGAAAATGCCGAGAATGAAGGCATCATCTCAGCCGCGCAAAAGAGGACTCTGCTCCAGGAGATAGCATCTAGGCTTTTGTAGGACAGTTCTAACACTTGTGCTCGTAGTTCTGTAGCTCACCGTATAGCATTTGTCTGGTTCTCTGCTGCAAGAGGCTTTCCTCCCGGGCAAGTACCAAATAGGTCTGGTCCTTTGTACATACTGTCATGGTATCACGCCCCAATTTGGATTGTGCTTGTCCATAATTTTGTAAAATTACATACGCGCTGTTGAGATGAGCATAATTTTGTAAAATTTCATACGTCCTGTTGTTTAGAGTATTAGCAGGGCATGCCTGTTGTGCTTGGTGAGTTCGGAAAGTTCGATATCAGTCGTTTGGCATGTTAAAACAATTCTGATATCAGCTGTCTAGCCATCTTGTTGCGGACCCAAGTTTCAGTTTTTACGCATTTTTTGTTGTATGTATTTTGTTTGTCCCGTGCAAGAGTACTGGAAGTCCAGCATTACTAGATGGACGAATCAGTTTCAGGAAACAACAGTCACCTGTTGAAAAAGTCAGTACGGTACATTGTATCTAAATGATCAATAACGACATATTTTATACAGGTCATACGGATTATATTGAAAATACGTGCATCCTCATCAAACATGTGACGATGCTCATATCCTGAAGCGTAACGAGCCACTTGAAATTGGTTTACATAAAAAATATTTACGTCAACATCGAAAAGCCCGTCTAGCTCAGTCGGTAGAGCGCAAGGCTCTTAACCTTGTGGTCGTGGGTTCGAGCCCCACGGTGGGCGATAATCATTCTTTTTTGCTCCTTTTGGCTTTTTGCTTCCTTTCTGGTTTTTTGGGGTGTCCTTTTCATTTCCCGTTAAACTAGACGCTAGTGCTTCAAAACCATGTCCATTAGTTCCTTGGTTTCCATTCCCAGACAAGAGATTCAAATGTCAATCATCTCCAAGCTCCAACTATGCCCACTTCAGTTCAAAAAAAAAAAAAAAAACTATGCCCACTTGTTGCCTCCTGTCTGCAATGCCGGTCTGTGTTGGCGGCTTCCATATTCTCTTGAGCTGATCGCCATTTAATTTCTTCACCGCGAACTGACCAGTCAGTCAAATGCATCACTAGATACTAGGTCAGTTCATCCCGTCAGAAATCCGAGTCAACTTGTGCGGTACGAGCAGCTCAGAGATCACACCTTTTCTCTCTCTCTCTCTCTCTCTCTCTCTGTCTGCTGATTTCCTTCAGATTTTGCTGGTGAAAACTATGAGGCTCTTGATCACGCTCTGGGTGCTTCTCGGCTGCGCTGGTGTTCTACATGGCGACAAGCAGCCGCTGTCGAGGATTGCCGTCGAGAGGGCAACGGCGGCTGTCGTTGGCTCGGCTACTGTGAAGGCGCACCCCACTGTTCTTGGACTGAAGGTTCCTCCCTGCTTGTTCATGTTTTCCATTTCCTGAAAAAAGCTTCATCCTTTGTATCTGTGTCTCAGAACGTTATGGTTATCTTCTTCTGATTTTCAGGGTGAAAGCAGTGACTGGGTTGTAGTAGAGTTCTCACACCTGAATCCCTCGAACGACGATTGGATCGGTGTCTTTTCTCCTTCAGGATTTAGGTAAGCTGCAACCAGGAAATGCACTTTTGCACTACCTACCTTTTCCTGTGGGGTTCAGATAAGATAGTACATGCATATTTTTGACAACATTTCGTCTCTTCCTACATTTAGCTCTGAAATCTGCCAGCCTGAAAACTATGGGGATCTGCCACCCTTGCTTTGCACTGCACCAATAAAGGTTGGTACTCGCACTTCCATCCGACAGGACATGAACCAGAGACTGAATTTTTGTGAGGTCTTACTTGCAGTTCCAGTTTGCAAACTTCAAGAATGATGGCTACAATAAGAGTGGAAAGGGATCCTTGAGGTTGCAACTCATCAACCAGAGAGCAGACTTCGCGTTTGCTCTCTTTTCTGGAGGCTTTTCGGCTGTAAGAATCTTCTCAACATTTTATTTTATAAAATTGTAGTTTTTATTTTTTGGATAATGTATAATTATGAGCGGCATTTTCTGATAATTTGGTTTACAGCCAAAGCTGGTTGCTGTCTCGAACAAAGTGACGTTTGAAAATCCAAAGGCACCCGTCTATCCTCGCCTGGCACAAGGGAAATCATGGAATGAAGTGAGTTTTCCTCATGTTTTGAAACTCACGAGTGATGATCTCTTGACAGCCTATACATTTTCATATCTTTTTTTTCTGTGCTTTAGTGACTGGATTTTTTATATCATGCTAGATGACAGTCACCTGGACAAGTGGATACAATATCAAGGGAGCAGTGCCATTTGTAGAATGGGGGCCTAAAGGCGGAGATCGGACACTTTCTCCTGCTGGAACGTTGACATTTGGAAGAAATAGCATGTGTGGTAGGCTTATCAATTGTCATATCCCTCCACAAATGTTTTCTTGTATATGTTTTTTCATGGAATTTTGTATGTAATAATGAATATAGCAATTTTCATCTTCTCTGCTCAACCATTTACTGCAGGTTCGCCAGCAAGGACTGTCGGATGGCGTGATCCTGGTTACATTCATACTAGTTTCATGAAAGAGTTGTGGCCTGATGCCTTGTATGCAGTCTACATTGACCTTTTCAATCAGCCTTCCCTTTTATAGCTCCCTCTAGGATATAAGATACGATCAATGTTACCAAAGAAGGCAATTGTTGTTTCTGCTTGGCCATTTTGCAGATACACTTACAGGCTTGGTCACAGGCTATCAGATGGTACTCACATTTGGAGCAAGTCCTACAGCTTCCGTGCATCACCTTATCCTGGACAGGATTCTTTACAACGTGTTGTGATCTTTGGAGACATGGGAAAGGTGTAATGTTGAGTTGGGGATTTTTCTTTCATTTAATTCAGTTTTTAACTTATTACATTTACTAATTTAGGCAGAGGTTGATGGCTCAGATGAGTATGGTAACTACGAGCAAGCCTCTCTGAACACCACCAAACAGATAATCAGGGACTTGGAGAATATTGACATGATCATTCACATTGGAGATATTTCTTACGCGAATGGCTACTTGTCTCAGTGGGATCAGTTCACCGAGCAGATAGAACCAATTGCTTCAACTGTGCCGTACATGATTGGCAGGTCAGTGAAGTTAAACTTTCTTGAACAAACAATTAAATGTGACATGACAATCAGATTGTGTGATCCTGTTCTGAACTTACAGTGGGAATCATGAGAGAGATTGGCCTGGCACTGGATCATTTTATGGGTACAACGATTCCGGTGGTGAATGTGGTGTTCCTGCTCAGACTATGTTTTATGTCCCTGCCGAAAACAGAGCAAAGTTTTGGTAATTACCCTAGAAACTTTAAAGCATAGAGCAAAACTCTGATATGCATATAGTGCTGTCATTATCTAAACAAATTTTAATAACCTTTAGGTATTCGACAGACTACGGCATGTTCAGGTTCTGCGTAGCTAACACTGAAGAGGACTGGAGGCCAGGAACTGAGCAGTACAAGTTCATCGAGCACTGCCTGTCGTCGGTAGACAGGCAGAAGCAACCATGGCTCATCTTCCTCGCACACCGAGTTCTCGGGTACTCATCAGCAAGCTGGTATGAGATCATGATGGGGTCATATGGTGAGCCGATGGGCCGAGAAGGCCTCGAAGAACTCTGGCAGAAGTACAAGGTTGATCTTACAGTTTTCGGCCACATCCACAGCTACGAACGCACCTGCCCCATATATCAGGCAAGTCTGAAATTTAAACCGAACTCAGACTACTACATGTTTCAGAAGCTGAGTACACGTTGCCTCTTACATTGTAGCAAAAACACTAAAAACAAATTTGCCGGATTTGCTACAGTTAAAAGTGCTGCAGAGCCGTAACTTTCTTTACAGATTCACGATCATCTGACATGTTCTCCGCCTCTGTGATTGTAGAACCGGTGTGTCCAAGACGGATCAAACCACTATAGCGGGCGATACAATGCCACAACTCATGTTGTTGTTGGCGGTGGAGGCGCTAGCCTCTCTCCATTCAGAAGCACTGTGCCATACTGGAGCTTCTTCAGAGACTCGGACTTTGGGTTCGTCAAGCTCACAGCCTTCAACAATTCATTTCTGCTGTTCGAGTACAAGAAGAGCCGCGACGGCAATGTGTATGATCATTTCACAATCTCACGCGATTACCCAGACATCCTGGCTTGCTCCATTGACAATTGCCCTCGGACCACCATAGCTGTTTGAGCAAACTCCAGACAAAACAACCTCTCCAACCTCCATTTTGGTCACTTTATAGAGCCTATGAGTCGAGCAAATAAGGTCAATGACCACACTATTTGACACTCATGTACTAATTCTAGTAGGTGTTTGTTATTAAAATTCTGGGAAAAACGATTGTGTTTGTACACATACTAGGGCGTCATATATTATGTGCCAGTGAAATAACGCAGCTTACAAGAGTTGGCGACTCATTAATCACGCTTATATATTGTTTCAATAATGGCTATTCCATCCGGTTATTAGTTCTGATGTTAATAGCCATCAATCATTTTTTATTTCAAGAATAGGCTGTGTATCTTTCTATAGCAGACACACAATCCGCCACACTTATGCGCTCACAACTCGTAAGAGCTTGTGTATTACAAACAAAGCACACAACCAGGAGAGGATCGAGGGAATGGTGTCACTCTCTGTTCCATATCTCAGCTTCGCAAGTTCTTGGCTCGAGAAGCAGTCCAGCTTTGCGCCTCGTGGACAATCTTGCTCATGATTTGCACCGTAGCGCTCTGTGTTCCACTGAGTACTCTTACGTCAACACTATCAATTGTTTGATTTCCCTAGCAATCTATGATACTGCAAATAAAAATATACATGGCAGCATATACTCCATCTAAATTTGTATTTACAACGACAAATTTAGCTTAATTTAATCTACATGTACTGTTATAAGAACGGAGGCAGTATTTTCGAACCGAGCAGCCAGAACACTCCTCGCATGATAGAGCCACAACCGTAGTTGAATCCAGATTCTATCTATTGCCCCCAAAAAAACAGACCAACCATTTCTAAAAAGACAAAAACAGATCCTAATAACCACCTCGTTCTTCAGCAATGTGTATGCGGGGGAGCTTCGTGTCGTTGCATCAC
Organism: Eragrostis tef; assembly: GCA_000970635.1. Lineage (NCBI taxonomy): Eukaryota > Viridiplantae > Streptophyta > Magnoliopsida > Poales > Poaceae > Eragrostis > Eragrostis tef. The sequence continues at coordinate 126,331 of LAPY01000860.1, forward strand.
GGACTTCCGCCATGATGGACGCGCTGCGATTGTTTTCCTACTGAGGAACAGTGCAGAGTCCAGACTGACTGACTGACTCTGGCAGAGTCAATGGTCACGGCCATGCTTGACGGGGCGCGCCCCAGTTAACTTCCGCTCTGCTTTCGCGGCGGTCAGTTCGACACGCCATCTTCTTCCTGGAATATTCTCCTTGTGCCCCCAGCATCACGATATCATCAGCACACTCGCCTACCTCAATCGATGATTGGATAAATGTGCATATATATGTACGACAACTTCTTGGAGTTGGAGATTGCTCTGCATAGTTCGTCATCGCCCAAAAAAGTTGCTGCCTTTTTTCTTGGAAGGTCGCTGCAATTGGCTAGCGATTTCAGGTAGGTGTTCTACTTCAGCTATTCTTTTTGGGATTTTTCTCAGCTGCTCTCTGAGTTGGGATTTGGGGATAGGTTCTTTTTGGGATTCTTTGAGCTGCTCTCTGAATTGGGATTGGGGATAGGTTCTTCAGGCTTCTGAAGGAGGTGGACGTACGGCCATGAGGCTGCTGTTCGTGGCAGTGACATGGCTGGCCGTCTCCGCCGCGGCGCACCCCGGCCGCGGCGGCGGCGGCGAGCAGCCGCTGTCGAGGATCGCGGTGGAGAAGACGGTCCACGCCGTCGACGGCGTCGCGCACGTCAAGGCGTCCCCTTTGGTTCTTGGACTGAAGGTGCGCCACCATGTCCTCCCAGCTATCAGTCGCCACTGTTATCTGACAGTTGACTGACGGTGTTGATAACTTGTGTTTTGTGATGCCGCAGGGTGAGACCAGTGAATGGGTGGATGTGGAGTTCTTCCACCCCAATCCCGCCAGTGACGATTGGATTGGTGTCTTCTCCCCTGCAGATTTCAGGTAACAGAGCACCTGCCATTTATCCTTCAAAAAAAAAAATCTTGTTTGGGCATTTGCAGTTCTGCAATCTGTGAGCCTGAGAACGAGAGACAGTATCCCCCAGTACTATGCACTGCTCCAATCAAGGTTGGCATGTAGCCAGTTCAGTTTAGCTTGTATACAGTTCGACGTGTTACTCCAGTCATTCTGAATGCGTTAAGTTGTGAACCCTAATTGGCTTTTCCATATCTTTGTTACAGTACCAATATGCAAACTTCAAAAATGACGGGTATAATAAGAGTGGAAATGGGCATCTGAAGCTTCAGTTGATCAACCAGAGAGAAGACTTCTCGTTTGCACTTTTTTCAGGAGGTCTCACCAAGGTACGTGAAAAAAATATACCATCTTCTGAATTTCCCTGCTTGATGACATGTCCAGTATAATTCTGAAGATACTGTTCTTCATAGTTCCCTAGACTGATTTTTTAAAAAACTCCTATATGTAACAGCCAAAACTGATTGCGGTATCAAACAAAATAGCATTTGCAAATCCAAAGGCGCCTGTCTACCCACGTTTGGCGCAAGGGAAGTCTTGGAATGAAGTAAGCAATTCTATCAAATCTTCAAATGTCATGGCCGTTAAAGTTTTGTGTATTTCAGAAAAAAAGTTAAAATAGCATCAGTTTGTTCTTGAAGAACACTCATGTACTCTGTTCGCCAGTTCAACACTGAATTGAGGGATATGACGGTGTTTCTGAAGTTAGTTTCATTCATAAATCTAAGTTTCTAACTGAATTAACACAATTTTAGATGACCGTCACCTGGACAAGTGGTTACGATATTACAGAAGCAGTTCCTTTTGTTGAATGGGGTGAGAAAGGAGGACGCCGGCTTCTTTCTCCAGCAGGGACATTAACATTTGACAGAAATAGCTTGTGTGGTACGCCATTATTCCCATATCTCCCTTAGTTGAACATAAAAAACAGCTGAAGTTCAGAGTTTGCAATGTCAGTACAAATGAGAAAAGGCTCATGTACTACAGGCATAATGTTATTTCTGATCTGAAAACGCAGGTGCACCAGCGAGAACTGTTGGTTGGCGCCATCCTGGTTACATTCATACTAGTTACCTGAAGGATCTGTGGCCAGACTCACAGTATGCGATCATTTTACCTGTTTAGTCTGTTCTGCAACTGTGGCACACCAATTACTGAGAATATGGTCACTTGAAACATTGCAGGTACACTTACAGGCTTGGTCACAGGCTAATGAACGGCACCCGCATTTGGAGCAAGTCATACAGCTTCAAGGCATCACCTTATCCCGGGCAAGACTCATTGCAACAAGTTGTCATATTTGGGGACATGGGAAAGGTAGACATTTTCCTTCCATTTCTGCACTAGTTTCGGTCAGGTAACAATCTGGTCAGGTAGCAATTAGACATTTTCATTTTGTGAGTCTGCATTGCGTCTTACGGTCGGCCATTTCTTCAGGCAGAAGCAGATGGTTCCAACGAGTTCAACGACTTCCAGCCAGGCTCTCTGAACACCACACGCCAGATCATCAGAGACCTGACCAACATCGACATGGTGCTCCACATCGGGGACATCTGCTACGCGAATGGATACTTGTCACAGTGGGATCAGTTCACCGCGCAGATCGAACCGATTGCCTCGACTGTGCCATACATGATCGGCAGGTCAGTTGAGAGCATCATTTCAGTGCTTCCATGTACATGTTCGTCCACTGTATTCTTGACTGATCGTTACAAACCTTGGGGTGTTTCTGCAGTGGCAATCATGAGAGGGATTGGCCTGGCACTGGTTCCTTCTACGGGAACCTCGACTCCGGCGGCGAATGCGGAGTTCCCGCCCAAACTGTGTTCTACACGCCTGCAGAGAACCGTGCAAAATTCTGGTACAATCAGCAGCTCAGAAAGGCCATTCTAATAAACAGTCATTTCAGATGTCCATTCATACCATTGTCTGACAGAAACTGCCATCCTTCAGGTACGCAACGGACTACGGCATGTTCAGGTTCTGCGTCGCGCACACGGAGGAGGACTGGCAGCCGGGGACAGAGCAGTACAAGTTCATCGAGCACTGCCTCTCCTCCGTGGACAGGCAGAAGCAGCCATGGCTCGTCTTCCTCGCGCACCGCGTGCTGGGCTACTCCTCCTGCGCCTACTACGCCGGAGAGGGCACCTCCGAGGAGCCCATGGGCCGGGAGGCCCTGCAGGAGCTGTGGCAGCGCCACAAGGTCGACCTCGCCATGTACGGCCACGTGCACAGCTACGAGCGCACGTGCCCGGTGTACCAGGGCCAGTGCGTCGCCGCGGCATCCGACCGCTACGCCGGCGCGTTCGCCGCCACGACGCACGTCGTCGTCGGCGGCGCCGGCGCCACCCTGTCGGAGGTAAC
>LAPY01000860.1:147986-159893 GCA_000970635.1 Eragrostis tef
ACAGCCCTGAGGGCGAGCGCGTCGTCCGCTTCCGCCACGCCGTCGTCCACGCCACAACAAGCACCTGCGCCCAACAACAACGCGTCGCCAACCCCACCACCATACACGCCATCCAAGAACAACTCCAGGAACAAGAAAAGGAAGCAGTTCGATGGCCGTCGTGGCCCCGGCGGCGCTCCCTTCCCCAACAACGCCGGTGGCCAGACACAGCATTGGCGCGGTCCCAATCCATGGACCGGGGTCGTGCAGGCATGGCCGATGCCTATCTACCGTCCACCCACTTCCGGCGTCCTCGGCGCCCGCCTAGGCAACGCGCAGCAACAGGCGATGATGGCGTCCACGTACCAGGGCTACAATGACATGAACGGCTACACGATGCAGTCGCCGTCCACGCCACAAGGCTCCTTGCTGCCCTTCAAGCCGTGACTCCACCATCACAGTACCAGAACGAGGAGTGGGTGTTCGACACCGGAGCAAGCTCTCACATGGCAAATCATCCTGGTATCTTACACTCCTCCTCCCCACCTCCATTTGATTCCTCCATTATTGTTGGCAATGGTGCTCCTTTATCCATTGATCGCATTGGTTCTGCTACTATTCCTACTGCTTATTCGTCTCTGAAACTGAATAATGTCTTAATCTCGCCCCATCTCATTAAGAATTTGATCTCTGTGCGTGCGCTAACCACCGACAATTTTGTTTCTGTCACCTTTGATCCCTTTGGATTCTCCATCAAGGACCTGCGCACCGGGACAGTTCTTCTCCGATGTGACTCCACCGGCGACTTGTATCCACTCCGGCTACCCACCAAGCGACGTTCCAGATACAACAGCTTCCTCGCCACCCACTCATCCGAGCTGTGGCACGCACACCTTGGCCATCCCGGGCATAGTCAGCTTAGCCGCGTTCTCACGAATTTTGATTTTCACTGTAGCAAATCCGACAGCCATACGTGCTCTTCTTGTCAATTGGGAAAGCACGTACGACTGCCGTTCCCTACTTCAACCAACATTGCCATGTTTCCATTTAATTTGATTCACTGTGATGTATGGACGTCGCCCATAATAAGCAATTCTGGTTTCAAATACTACCTCGTTCTCTTGGATGATTTTTCGCATTACACCTGGACATTTCCATTGCGAAACAAATCTGATGTGCTGCCAACACTGATTTCGTTTCATGCTTTTGTAGTAACACAATTTCAGTGCCCCATCTTCAGTTTTCAAACTGATAATGGGAAGGAGTTCGATAATGTTGCCTCTCGCACTCTTTCTTTGCAGCTAATGGCATTGTGCTGCGCTTGATATGTCCATACACATTGCAACAGAACGGCCGCCCTGAACGCGTTCTGCGCACACTCAATGACAGCCTGCGCACCATGCTGCTGCACGCCGCCATCCCTCCATCATTCTGGCCCGACGCGCTCTCCACGGCCACTTTCCTACTCAATCGCCGCCCTTGCCGTGCACGACGCAACGCCACACCCCATGAGTTGCTTCTTGGCCGCGCGCCTGATTACTCTGAGCTACGCGTTTTTGGCTGCCTCTGCTTTCCCAATCTCACCGCCACCGCAGAACACAAACTGGCACCTCGCTCCGCGCCGTGCGTGTCCCTCGGCTATCCGGCGGACACCAAAGGGTATCGCTGCTACAACCCAGCCACGCGCCGTGTCATCACGTCGCGCCATGTCACTTTCAATGAAACTGAGTTTCCTTTCAGGTCTCTGACGACGTCGTCCACCACAACGGCAGCTTCATCCACCCCAGCTGTTGAGCATGTGATCGTGTCCCCACTGCCGCCGCGACGCGCCGATCACATGCGCCTCGCCGACGGAGCTGCACATTCCTCTCCAGGAGCTGTGACACCAGTGCACGCCAACAGCTCTGGCACTGTTGTCGCGACGAACGCTGGTGCCGACCAGCACGGCGACGCGGCACCAGTGCTCCACGACACGCCACGCACTGCTGCCTCGCCGCCACAGGCCGCGCCGCGCTTCGACGAGTCTCCACCGCCCGTGCAACCGCCGTCTATAGCGTCCACGTCCTCGACTGTTCCACCGCGACATCATATGGTTACTCGATTGCGTGATGGCATTCGCCTGTCGAACGCCAAGTATGCCAACGTCGCCGCCGCCGTGACTGACTCGCCACCGCCTGCACCATCCTCTGTACGTGCTGCGATGCGCGATCCGGCCTGGTTGCGCGCAATGGAAGAAGAGTACCAAGCTCTGCAGCTGAATCGAACCTGGACTCTTGTGCCTCGTCCCCGTGGTGTGAATGTCATCAGTGGCAAATGGATTTTCAAGAACAAGCTCAATCCGGATGGGACTCTTGAGCGCAGGAAGGCAAGATGGGTTGTTCGTGGTTTCCATCAGAAAGCTGGAGTTGATTTTGATCTAACCTTTTCACCAGTTGTCAAGCCGGGCACAATCAGGACTGTTCTGCACTTGGCCGCATCTCGTCAGTGGCCAGTCCATCAGTTAGACGTCAAGAACGCCTTCCTCCATGGCGAACTGATAGAGAAAGTTTACTGTCTCCAACCGGCCGGTTTCATATCCCGATCACGTCTGGCTCCTGTCCAAATCTCTATATGGACTCAAGCAGGCGCCAAGAGCCTGGTACCAGACATTTGCACAAGAGCTAGGTCGACTTGGGTTCAAGATCACAAGCTCAGATTCATCTCCGTTCATTTACAGCAGTGGCAGCGAGATGGCGTATCTACTTCTGTATGTTGATGATATAGTGCTGACTGCCTCAAGTGCAAATCTCCTCCAACGGATTGTGAATCATCTGAGCTGTGCATTTGCCATGAAGGACCTTGGGCCCCTATCATACTTCCTTGGCATTCAGGTACAGCGCACACCAGCTGGTTCCTTTTTCCATCAGTCAAAGTATGCAGAAGATGTGCTAGATCGAGCAGGGATGGTGAATTGCAAGCCGGCCAGCACTCCTGTTGACACAAACCCAAAGATCTCATCAAGTGAGGGTGAACTAGCCAATGATGCAGCTTTTTATCGCAGCATTACGGGAGCATTACAGTACCTGATTCTTACCAGGCCTGATCTAGCTTATGCAGTCCATCAAGTCTGCTTGCACATGCATGCTCCAAGGGACTCACACTGGAATTTGGTCAAGCGTAGTATTCTCAGATACATCAAAGGCACTGTCCGCCATGGCGTTCACATCAATGCCTCGCCAAACAATGACATGGTTGTCTACTCTGACGCCGATTGGGCGGGCTGTTCCGACACAAGACGATCCACATCAGAATACTGCGTGTTCATCGGGGATACGTTGGTTTCTTGGTCATCTAAGCGCCAAACCACCGTTTCACGATCGAGCGCAGAGGCGGAATATCGCGCCGTGGCCAATGTCACCGCCGAGTGCTGCTGGCTGCGCAATCTTCTCAGAGAACTGCATGTCGACATCAAGAAGGCCACGGTCGTGTACTGCGACAACGTCTCCGCCGTCTACCTCACACAGAATCCGGTTCATCATCGCCGGACCAAACACATCGAGCTTGACATACATTTCGTCAGAGAGAAGGTGGCCATTGGACAACTGCGAGTTCTCCACGTTTCCGACAGAGCACCAATTCGCAGACATCATGACAAAGGGACTTCCTACGAAGCTGTTCGAGCAATTCCGGTCCAGTTTATCCATCACGGATGACGCACAAACTGAGGGGTGGTGTAGAAACAGATAGCGTTTAGCACTTGTACCACTTCTGTTAGTGACCGGTTTCTCCGGCATGCCGTTACCCATGACTGCGCTCATGGCCGGCTAGATAGTAGGATCGTCGGTTGCCTCAAACCGACTCCCCTGTACATGTATAAACTCTCTCCGAGATCAATGAGACAGATGCGATCGACTCTCTACAGTAAAAATAAATATTCATGGCGTTGGGGATGGCTGCTTCCAGAAGCTGATATCCTTGTCGGTGCCCTATTGTAATATCCACTTTGTGCTCAAAGAGAACTCGACTGTTTTGTTTACGACCTTGGATAGTCATGGAGATGACGCGACATTTGCTTCAGAAAAGGAGGACGAGTGCATAGTAAGCACACCAATGATCATGCCAAACCTTCAACAGCTTGCCTTCCATGTCCCAGTGCGGAGTGAGGGCAACACAAGTTTTGACTACCTGAAGTACTTCGCTTCGCTTCAAAAAGTCGAAGTGATTGTCGATTATCACCTTGCGTCTACTGATGAGGTGGAGAGAGTGGAGGCTGCACTGAGCCACCCAATTGAAGCCCATCCCAACCGGCCCACACTCAAAATTTTTCGTTTGTTTGAATCGACGAAGAGGTGCATACTTGCTCACATGGATTCGTGTGGTTATTTCTGCACTCTTTGAATTGACCTATTTTTTTCTAACAAAATTTCCATTTCAGGACCGTAAGCTCATGATTTAGAGCTTCATTACTAGTATTGTGACAATTGTATCAAACTGTGTCTTCTATAGAAGCTGTGGCAATAAAATCCAATAAATCCAAACAAAACAAAACTAGTCAAACTGTTTCTCTTGCTGCTCAAGTGATATAAACTAATATTTGCTCTGTATTTTGTTGTTGTCGTATCAGTTCAAATTTGAAGTCACCGGAAAAAGAACGGAGGGAACTAAATATTAAACAAGTCCAACTATCCGCGCATTTGTGCGGCCAGCCTTGATTTCCTATCATAGAATTTAACAATATAATAATGTCCTCTAAAATAATATGATATGTTGTATCAATCAATTTAAACATCATGGGAGCTTTTATTTGTTTGTGCAATTTTTTATTACGAACTAATTAGGCATGCATTGAAATCGATCCGATACTATTCTTTATCTTTCAACTACTGAAATGATTCTTAATTTTTTTTGCCTCCAATTTTATTGATCCAGAATTCCAGAAAATTGTTTTCAATGAAGGATAAGATGTGATAGCATAAACGATCAGTCGATCAGTATATTACATACACATTATTCATTAAAAAATAGTTCTAGGTCTACAAAATTTTAATTTCTATCTATACATCAACATGATGTAACACTTGCTCCTAGCTCTAATGAGTCTGCACTCCTACTTACTTTCCCAGAATTTGAAATCTCTGTTTAGTGTGGCCGCACCTGCCCACGGTGACGCTTCACTTCGATGACGATTCTGGAGTGGATATCTGCAGCTCAGTCCGCAGCAGATGTCCGTGGGCACGTCGTCGGAAGTGACCTGCCTGGCAATGGTGCCCCGGATCCATGACCGTCACCTACGACCTCTCCCAAGGAGCTGTCTTCTTCATGCCGGAGAACTGCGCCCTCGACAATTTCCAGTACTGCTGTATTGTACTAATTGCGTTGCATCATTAAAGTAATTTCCAGTACTTCTGTATCGTTATTTTTGGACGATAAACGTTTATTGTTTGTTTGCGGTTATTACAAGCAAGTTATTGGAACAAGCAACCAGCTGGTAGAGTCTATCTATCTGTATACCCACTGATAATGCCTTGATCAAACGATGTGCTTCATATATACGAATGCGGTAGTGGTCTCTCCTGCTGTCGAAGTACCGGTTCCAGAGCATGACGCCGCCGTAGCCAGGCGTGTCCTGAACCAGCGGTAGAGCCCTGGAGGAGAGCGCCTCACCGTCAGGAGCCGCGTCGGAGCTCGTGACCTCACCGTCGCCGTCAGGAGGAGTTTCCACCGGTGCCTTCTTGTATCCGGGAAGGCGGCGAGCCAGCTCGTCGTAGCGCGCCGACACGCAGTGTTCGATCATGTAGAAGTCGACGCCGCCGATCACGGCGTCCCCGAACGGCCGGACCCGGAACACGCCTTTGCCGCTGCCCGCCGCGAGGTAGGCGCGCCACAGGCGCTCGGCGACGTCCCTCGCCGACCTGGTGGTCGGCAACGAGATCTACCCGTCACCGTCTCTGCCGATGGAGAGAAACACGGGGACGTTCTTGGGCCGCTGGCAGTGCTTGATATCTTCGCGACGACGGTGTAGATGTCGTGGCCGGTCCAGTATCTGCCGTGGCCGAACACGCGCGCTGACGAACAATGGCGGAGCCAGGAATTTTGGTGTGGGTGCTCGAAGGCATCAAAATTGACAGCAAAGTATTTTTTTCTATCAAAATTACAGAAAACTGTAACAAGTTCTACATTGGCTAGAAAATGAATTTTGTATCACAAAAATTCCATGCTTTCTCTTCATTATTAGTGCTATAATATAACACTCTAATGATGATTTTCACGCAAAGATTCGTGAATTAATGTTCAGCTGAACACCCATGAACCCGTGTAACTCGGAAAAATATTCAGTGCAAACCACCTATTCGGTGAAATCGTGAATAACCTCTTGAAAAACCTACTTAGAAGTTTTAAAAAATTATGAAACTTGGCATACGTGTAGAGGACATGGTAGGAAACATGAACACAAAATTTGAGATCAAAACTGTTTTCTAGTAAAAGATAAAAAAATAACAAATCATAGTGAAAGAGGACAAAAAAACTGCAGAGATACTGTTTTGTCTTTTTCCTCCTTCTTTCTTCATGATTTGTTATTTTTGTATCTTTTACTAGAAGTTGAGTTTTGATGTCAAATTTTGTGTTCATGTCTCTCACCATGTTCTCTACCTATATGATAAGTTTCATAATTTTTCAAAACTTCTAAGTAGGTTTTTCAAAAGAGTTTTTACGATTTCATTAAATAGGTAGTTTGCACTGAATATTTTTCCGTGTAACTCCGCCCATGTTGACGAAGGAGACGACCACCGTGGTGTAGAGGCAGGTGTCGCGGGCCTCCCCTCCCCTGGCTCAGGGAGCCTTCGTCCTTGTTGCGGCCCCATAACACGGTGAGCTGGCCGGTCTTGCCGCCAGCCGGCTATAGTTGCTTTTATAGTTGTATATATCTTTAACATGTTATTACTTCATGGAACTTTCGGAAGAGTGTAAACTTTGACCGGAGACTCAAAGTGATCAAATATATCTTTGATGTAGTGGCTCTCACAGTTAAAGCTACAAAGCCGCCCGCCCGCAATTCAATACGATTAGTGTTGCAGGATTTCTGGTTAGGTGTTGGGGCACTGATGAGGGGCAACATATACTTTTTATCCCACTGTTAGTCTGTTATTTGAACTACAGAATCCATTATATAATGGGACGGATGGAATACCAAAATTATTGCACAAGAGAAATTTGTTACTCTTCTAGCATGCAAGCCACAACCACTCCCTTGCTTGTCTTCCTCCTCACCACATGCGCCACTTTCTTCCCTGGCAGCGCTGAGGGCACGGATGGACGAAGCTGCATCCCTGCCGAGAGGGAAGCCTTGCTATCCTTCAAGGAGGGCATCACGGGTGACTCCATCCACCGCCTATCCTCATGGCATGGTCAAGACTGCTGCCGGTGGAGAGGAGTCAGGTGCAGCAACGAAACTGACCACGTCCTCAAGCTTCATCTCGGCAATCAAAATCCTGAAACTGGATCTTTTGATGGTTGTGAAGATGAGAACGCTTTATTCGGGAAGATAAGTTCCTCTTTGCTTTCCCTGGAACAACTAGACTACATGGACCTTAGCATGAATTGCTTCACAGGTCAAAGACAAACAATACCATTGTTCTTGGGTTCGATGAAAAAGTTGAGATATCTCAACCTCTCTGGCATACCGTTCAGTGGTGAAGTGCCTCCTCAGCTTGGTAACCTATCTAAGTTGCAGTATCTCGACCTTGGCTCCAAATATTTCTCCAACATTTACTCAACGGACATTACCTGGCTAAAAAATCTTCCTATGCTACAATACCTAAGCATGAGGCATGTCAATCTCTCACTGATATCTGACTGGCCTCATATGCTAAATAGTATTCCATCTGTAAAGGTCATTGATCTTTCGTTCTGCTCCCTTGATAGGGTAAATCAATCAATTAAATATCTAAATATCACTAAACTCGAGGTGCTTGATCTATCTGGGAATAGTTTTGACCATGAATTTGCATCTTCTTGGTTTTGGAAGGTGACAAGCCTCGAGTACCTTGATCTTAGTCATAACAGCTTATTTGGCCAACTTCCTGACGCATTAGAAAACTTTACATCCCTCCATGTCCTTGATTTTTCAGTCAATCACAACATCATGGTAACAAAAGGAAACTTTAAGAGTCTTCACAGTTTGGAAATCCTACAACTCACCGAGAATATGATGGATGGAGACATATCAATGTCGATAGAGTGGTTGCCACAATGTATATGGGATACACTGCAGGAGCTGCATCTTGGTTATAACGATCTCACTGGGGCCTACCAAATTCGATTGGGCGCTTCACAAGCTTGACTATACTTGACCTCTCCTATAACAACCTGGCTGGTAGTATTCCACCAGAGATTGGTAACTGTTCTTCTTTAGTCATCCTTGATCTCTCCAATAATCAGCTCAGTGGTAATGTACCGACTGAGCTTGGTGCCTTTTCTAATTTGACTTTGTTGGATTTAAGCAACAACAACTTAACTGGTGTGATCACTGAAGAAATTTTTGCTGGTTTAACAAGCTTAAAGAAAATAGACCTATCTTCAAACAATTTGAAGGTTGTACTGGATAGAGATTGGCTTGCTCGCTTCAGCCTGAATGTTGGCCTATTTAGATCTTGCCAGATGGGTCCTCTGTTTCCTGCTTGGCTTCAGCAGCAGCTAGAAATCACTAAACTTGACCTTTCAAGATCAGCTCTAATGGACATGATTCCAGATTGATTCTGGCTTACGTTTTCACATGCCATATATATCGACATCTCCGAGAATAAACTAAATGGCAGCTTGCCAGCACATCTGGGTGATATGTCGGTTGTAGAACTGTACCTCAGTTCGAACCAGCTTACTGGTCCAATACCACCGCTACCAAGAAATATCTCCATTTTAGACATTTCCAACAATTCATTTTCAGGGACGTTGTCATCAGATTTTGGAGCTGAAGGACTCAAGACATTGCTTATGTATTCAAATCAAGTTGCTGGCACCATTCCGGGGTCTTTGTGCAAACTGGATTCGTTGATGGACCTGGATTTGTCAAGCAATCTTTTCGAGGGTGAAATACCTAGATGTGTCGAGGCTAGTGATTCCATAAGATTTCTGCTGCTAAGCAATAATAGTTTGTCAGGAGCATTCCCGGCGTTGCATAACCGTGAGTTCTTGATGTTCTTGGATCTTTCATGGAATAACTTCTTTGGAACATTACCTCCATGGATTGGGAATCTGCAGCGTTTACGATTTCTACGGCTAAGTCACAATACATTTTCTGGTAATATTCCAACCGAAATAACAAATCTCAGCAACCTTTAGTATTTGGATCTATCAGGGAATAACTTGTCTGGTGTTATCCCTCAAGATCTATCAAATCTGACAGCTATGACATTGAAAGCCATCACACGATCATTTCGTATCGTAACGCCTCTTCCAGAGGGAGAGGGAAATCAACTTACGGGAGTAGACATAACTGGCCAATTTGGAGAAATCTTTTCAATAATTTCAAAGGGACAACAACTTAGATATGGCAATGGATTGGAGTATTTTGTGAGCATCGATTTGTCAGGAAACTCCTTGACAGGTGGAATTCCCTCAGGTATTACTTCCCTTGATGCCTTAAGAAACCTTAATCTATCATCAAATTTCTTGTACAGAAATATTCCTGACAAGATTGGGGCCATGCGGTCATTGGAATCACTGGACCTCTCAAAGAACAAGCTTCTTGGTGAAATCCCATCTAGCATATCGAATCTGACATCCCTAAGCTGCTTGAACTTGTCCTACAACAATTTATCTGGAAGGATACCCACAGGCCGGCAACTTGACACCCTCAGTGCAGACAACCCGTCACTTATGTACGTCGGCAACAGTGGGCTTTGTGGGGGCCCTCTTCAAAAGAGTTGTGCAGGAAATGATAATGTAACCCATGGCAATCACAGAAGCAGTAGGCAAGAACTAGAGTCGATGTCCTTTTACCTTGGTCTTGTGTTGGGATTTGTCGCGGGACTGTGGATGGTGTTTTGTGCCCTGCTCTTCAAGAGCACATGGAGAGTTGCTTATTTCCAGTTTACTGATAAGTTGTATTGACTAGGAAAGCAGATGCAGAATAATTAAAAGGAGTCCGGCAATGTCCATGCTAAGTGTGATGAATGGTGAGGAAGGTCGTCCCCTAATAATGGATCATTAAAGGCAAGGTGCCGTATCCTTTTGATGCATGATGTACTTTGATAAAATTAAGTACTGCTATCTTGCGAACGATGTATTTGTCTTCTTTAGGCAAAAAGATGTATTATTTTTACTTTACTAGAAGATTATATCTGTCATCCATAATTCCAGATTCAACTAGTTCTCTGAAGAATTAGCATGATTTTGGCAGAATTTCTGGGTACAATCTCTTAATTCGTAAATCATGGTGAAAGTGGTAGACTCTAAAAAGAGAAGACAGACAAAATACTAAAGGGAAAATTTGTTTATATATGATTCTATGTCCTCCTCAAATTACTCCAAACATGCATATGCAGTATAACTTTATGCCGAACGCGTTACCTGTGTCAAAATGCCATGACACATCTTCTGTGCTCCGTGGCATGCCATGGATGGACACGACACCGATATGTGTGAAGCCGCGTTTGCCATTGTTCCCCAGCACCGTGTTGGCATGAACCTGTAAGCTCGTCGCCTTCAGCGTTCAGCCCCGAACGCTCCGGCAAGGCGGGCTCGGCGCCTGAGCGCGTGCACCATGCCGTCCTCGTATCAGCCTAGCGGGTGAGCACCGAGGGGTGCGGGAGGTGGTACACGGTCCCCGGCCATTTCATCAAACCGTTGGCGGGCGCGCGTGAAGGCAGCAAGAATTAGAGTCGCTCTTAGTCATTCCGTCGAACAGTTGGAGCGTCGGCCGAACAGATGAACACGAGGAGAGCGTGGTGGTGAAGCAGAGGCACCGGCGGCGACGGCAGGAAGGAAGCTGTAGTGGGAGGAGGGGCTTACCCTGAGTCCCCGCTTGTGAAGGAAACAGGGACCAAGAAGGCGAGGATTTTACTTCCAAAATATTGTTGTCTGAGGGCCTCGTGGAGAAGAAGAAAATATGGAGTGCGATATATAGATAGATACATGGCCATACGGGAACATGAACTGTGAGCCTCTTTGTTCACGGCTATTTCAAAAGCAGAGTTCCTGCTGTCATCTGAAGACCTCTTCTCGATATTTTCTAGTATCTGGCAAGAACCATGTCTGAAGTCTGAACCAGGTCCAGGATTCCTAGCAGAAGAGCTGCGCATTGCGCTCCTCCCATAGCGAATGCCGTGAGCATGAATAGAGAATGTCAAGTCTTAGCTACCTGCTCGGAAGTCTTGCCCACCAGCCCTGCAGTCACCATACCTTTCCCCCGTTGAACGAACAATCCATTGCTGCCCAAAAAGAGAGCACGGACCACCAAACCTCTTTTGGGTACGGAAAGAACAATTGACAAGGATGCGGTCAGAGGTTTTTCGTCCACAGCTTTGTTTGCTTGCAAGCTTGATGCATGATGAACTTAACCTCGAGGGGTTCTCAGTCGCACCACGGAACCGGATGCTCCCTTGGTGCGTCATGGCTTGGCAGAGCAGCGGCCATTTGCCGTCCATCAACATATATATACGCGCCGTCGAGCTTCAAGTCTGATAAGCGACATTGCTTGCACCACTGGGCTGGCTCAACCTGGATTTGCAACCCGGACCAAATCTTGTCCTAGGACGTGTTCGTTGTATTGGTGTTTAGACTTTAGACCTTTAAAATCAAAGAGAATTTTATTATTTAAGAGTACTAAATAAAGTCTAATGACAAAACCCTTTCACAGATAGGTATATCTTTACTAGACGAATCTAATGAGCATAATTAGTCTATGTTTTGTTACAATGATGCTACAGTAACCATCGTCTAATCGCGTAT
>LAPY01000861.1:127205-137598 GCA_000970635.1 Eragrostis tef
CGCCGAGCGGGGCTCCACCGCCTGGACCGCCGCGCCGGACATGTCTCCGGCGCCGGCGGCAGCGAAGGTTCGGGAGCGCGGAGGAGGGAGGAGCAAGCAAAGCGAGGAGGTGGCGCCGCGCTGTTGTTTGCTTGTGTTGGGCTGCACTGATGATGCTCAACTGAAGGCGAAGGGTGGTTTCCTGTCTGGTCTCCGCAGGGAAGCGAATATGCGCGGCGCTCTTTTCACGACGGCGATGCCAACGGGCCCGCTAACGCCATAGCCCATAGCTATACAATAAGAATGCTTAATTATTATAACTTATTATTATGGGTTTATTCGCCGGAATCAGCTTTTATGTAGCTTTATTTGTTAAGATTTTACTGTTTATACAAAGTGAGGAACCATGTCCATTGCTCAAACAATTCTGCAGATACGAAGTATACATGCAACTTTAGACAAATCAAATTCGAACTTTGATTATATTTTCTGTTGAAAAAACAATTTATCTGACCATTTAATCTGTATTATTGTAGTGTCCTGCCACCAATTTGACAAGCTCGATTTCTGGTACGGCTGCGATTAAATAAACTTGCACATTGCCAATATATTTCTTTCGCATTAGAAGCGTGTTGAGGGGTGCAAAATAATGTGCACCTTAAACAAATTAAATACAGTAGATCGTTTCGTTTGGTAGAACCGTAGGAGAAGGGGAACTATGGTCAATTAAGTTCTAGGGCCTTACATTTCCCGTCCAGGTCAACAAACGGGCAAAGCAGAAAGTCAGAGAAAATAAAACGCATCGGCAGAAGTTTGGTCCGGCGTCTAGAACGTGGTAAGTGGCGACCCGTCGTCAAAGACTGTGGCACTGTGCTGTCACGCTCTGGATAAAAGGCATTTGTAGACGATGGACGGCCTCGTCAAGAGAATGCAATGTGAAAGAAAGAGAAAGCGAGCAAGTAGGAGCAAGTAAGTGATCACTCCAACAACTGCGCTGTTCCTCCGAAGGCCAAAGGAGAAGGGAATGTGCCACGAATGTGCTCTTTTTTTTTTTTTTTTTGAGGGAACGAATGTGCTCTTCTGTGTCCTCTCCAGTGAACCGACCGACCTGACATCCAGGCCCCAATGCCCCACTCGCCAGCAACGAATAAGGGTAATTCAGAGTCACGGCCCAAAGGTCAAATAACCGGGCCAGAACCAGAACGCCCAAGCTTTGCGACCCGGTCTTGTGCGGCCCAGGCTCAAAAGGGCCCTCTCAGTATAAGGCCTAATCCGTATATATATGTTGTGCATGGGTCCAGTACTCTGCATTACACTTTGTTCATCTCAGAAAAAAAAATAAAGATCACTTATATTTTTGTTGTATGAATGTTTTTCTTTCTTGGACAATTGTGTTCTTACGCACAATTGTTTCTTCTTTCTTGGACGCTACTCAGTCCAATCTTATCGCAAAATTTCACACCCTAAAGTAAAACACAGAAGAAGACTGATCGCACAAATGAACGAGGTACAGAAGTTTTCATGGACCTAGCCGTGCATAGTGTAGTAGTAGTCGTCCTAACGTTCAGCAGGTACCTTACCTATACAAAAACTGAGTCACGCATATCTGCTGTGACTTGTGCCTCGCCCACCTTGAAGTAGGGTCTATCAGAAAAGACGGTTACACATTTATACTGCATACACAAGCTAGTGCAGTATATATGATGCTAGCTAGAGCGCATCCCTCATACCATGTTAATTATTAGCCCTCTGAATATAGATCCATGATCCATCACTAACGCACACATTAGCCCATGAGCTTTAAAATAACACTAATAAGATATCTCAGTTTGAATATTCACGCAGAGCCGTTGAATTAGGCCCAAGTACTATTGTGTGCGCTCTCCTCCAAAAGTTGACCTACGGAGTACGTACGTAGTAGCTGTACATCTAATCAATTAACATGCCATGTACTCCAGCTTCTACGTACATACATACAAACATAGTGATGTACAGAAGTCCATCCGCTGATGCTACAACCCTACAACCATGACACGATCGACATGATGGCAACGGTGGTCCCGGCCGGTACGTATGTAACGTGTACACCGTAGTACTTAATGGAAAACGATAGCTTGGTAGACTAGAGAACAGAGATCAGCTTGTGCAATTAATCGAATTTATTATGCTTTAGCTAATCCCTCTCGTCTGATAGCCAGCTCCGTTAATTAGATTGGACCTCGGATCTCTGTTGCATAGCCCATGCAGATCGATCAACTACCATAACGATCGACACCCTATCAATACTGAACACTCCTAACACTCTTCTCACTTTCTCTGGTGAAATATAACGGCAGTTGAGTCTTCGTCTGGAACACGGGAATTTCACTATGATCCCGCAGAAGTTTTACAGAGTTCAGTTTGGATCCCCCAAAAGGTCCGAAGAATATATATGTAGTGTACGTAAATACTTAGAGAACTTTTACAATGCTCCTATCTAAGAAAAATGGAATTGATTGGAGGATTGGACGGAAGCACATACAGTGATCGCATTACACGTGTAAACATGCAAGAGAAGAGAACGTATCATGATCAGATGCATGGTGGTTTTCCATGTAGAGAGTGCACATAAGAGTCGATCAGCATTACCTGACGGCGACCTTATACCATGCACGCTTTTGATTAGGCCACGAAGGGAGACGGATCAAATTCAAAGAACGGCGACGCCCGATTAATTAAGAAGCGCTTAATTTGCATCTCTCCCTCTCTCTCTCTCTCTCTCTCTCTCTCTCTCTGCATGCAACCACCGTCGTCGATGACATCGAGAAACTAGCTAGCCGCCGGAGTTAGTTCATAATTTGTCAATACCTGAAACTGTGTGAACTGAGGGCATCTCACCGTGTATATGGTGTACCTGAAATTTCTGTGGTGACTTAATTAGTCTAAAGATCTCATAGTTTTAAGTAATGCGCGTGTGCCTTCATATAATCATATTGGTAGGTGAGATTACTGCACTTCTTCACTGCATTTGTATTCACTCGCCCCTCCAGTCTTTGTGACCATCTACGCTGATGCATGATAAAATTTAACGGCAGATCCCGGTGACGTGCTTTAATTAACGACTACCTACATGCGTACGTACGTCTGTCACCCTGTCTTTCCTCCGCGCGTCCGTAGCTATAGCTAGGGTACGTAAGATGAGGCTTTCACATTGTCTCATCTGGAAAATGAACAGCTGAGGTCGATAAACATGAGAATGATGCATGGCCAACCTGAATGTTTTTGTCCTTGGTGACGAGCTATCCTCGATGATTCCAATGTGTGCGCAAGCCGAGTGATGGATGATAACTGGCTATCACTTGACGTTCCTACACTGAAGAAAGAGCTAAAGGACAAGTTGTGACGGGGAGAGACGCAGTTAAAACCGTCGGAAAAAAGAACACATATGGTGATCGTCCGCATTGCGTTTTTTTATTATTTCTACATGCTAGAAACTTCAATCTAAAGATTCGTTTGGGCTGCCAATAGAGAAGGTTGGTCCAGTCAAGTCATTTTTTTGGGCCCTGTACTGGCTGCGATTCTTGGGCACACTAGTTGCTTGTTAATTATGAAAGGGGTCTTGGCCTAGTGGTTAAGGCACCCGAGTAACACTTTTGAGGTCCTGGGTTTGACTCCCGGTGGGAGCGAATTTTCTAGGATTTATCGGCGTTATGCGTTAAGTGCTGTGTAATTCTAAAAAAAATGCTTTTTTTTTGCGGTGGAGTTAAACAGAGAAGCTAATGATAAAGAGAAATTTTCACTGTTGAATTGAACGTGAAGGATGAGTTGACTCTTGTAAGAATTGTCCCTCTTCTAGTTCTATAGTTAAATATAGCCTTTATTCTGAGATATAGCTTTCATTCATCGGGCTTAAACCATCAGGGCGTAACCGCTACTATCAGATCGACCTCAAGTCCACTGCAAACCAAATAAAACGGAATGACGCAGCAGATGGTCGTCTTGACAATCAGTTTTACCGTATTACACAGACTTAATAACACAGACTTTAATACCGGCTTTGTATGCTGGCTTCCGTATACGACTGACTGGTAGAAAAAATAGAAATTGACCAGAGTCGCACGATGAAGAGAGACGAGGCAGTTGAAACTATACCATGACCAATCTATGCCTTAAGCAGTTGCAACACATTCTGCATTTGCCAAAGGGTGTCATGGTGTAGTGTGAAGCCTTAAGCAGTGTGCTTATCTTATCCACGAGTGGTATCCGAAGCCACATGAAACGCGGCGAAGTCGTCGGCCCGGGCTTGTGTCAGCGTTATGGTGGGCTGCTGTGGCGCTCGTTTGGTGCACGCCCGATCCATGCACGAGAAAGAGAGAGCTACCGCTGAAGCTGATTAAAGCGTGCTTAAAGCCAACTTTATTGCCCTGTCTCCAGATTTGTCCTTGTTGCAGCAGCTTTACAAGGAAAGATAACAAAGCTACAAGAAAGTACTCTTACAAGTAGTAGTAAAAGACTGCAAGTTGCGAGTGCAAGCCGTGCAAGTACAGCACATAACTAACCATATCAAACTTAACTATCGTCTCCTTTCACCAGATCGACCCTTTGATGTTCAGATCTAGGCATAGGACAGCCGGCTTATAAACACGTCGAGATCGGATAAGCGAGGGATTGATTTCTCATGAGGGCTCTGTTCGGCAGGCTGAATCGCAACTATTATATTGTAACGGCTACTGAAGGAATAACTGCAAACACTATAACGGTTGAATCGCACCTACTCCATTGCAGCCAGCCGAACAAGCTGGAGATTGGAAAGTGTCCAGAGTCTCCAGATCGCCTGGGCTTGTGTCTGAGGATAATGATTTTCTTTCATATATTTGCATGATTGCATCACCAGATTAATAGCGTTGTCCAGGGTCTGGATTAGCCTGCTAAAAAAAAGGAAGAAGATCCCGGTACTTTCACCTTTCTTGTTTTTATATCACTGCTCCATGCCCTCCCAAGATAATTAACCATAATGTGAAGCATAGGGAATATATTATATTACCCTTGCCCATACAGGAATGTATAACGAAGCTCTGCAGCCTCAAGGTGATTAATCATAGGAATATCTGCCATAAGACGACAGAAACCAAATTTATATGGAAAAAACTACGCAATCCCAACAAGCTTCCGGTAGCTCGCTAAGTTCCATAATTTTGCCGGAAATGATTTTTGGAGCCCCAGCCTGATCATGTATGGTCCCTAATAGCCTTATCTCTTTGCCTACGCCTCCGACAAAGACCAAACAAATTTTCCCACGTGAATGAACAAGTGGAGGTGGAAAAATTCCATCCCCAGACAATTGAGATAAAAAATTTCTAGCAGCAAGAGCTTGAAATGCAAATAGGTTTTCATTGTAAGACTACTACGTGCTTCAATTCTGATTTTTATTGTAGTAGCGTTACTGCATTTAAAGGTGCTTTTGCAGTAACTGTGAGAAAGGGTGTAAATATACGTGCTAGCGACAGTGTCAGAGAACAAGATCTCAGAAGCTTCTTACTGACTGACAGTCTGACACATGCATGCAGAGCCAAACCGTAAATGTACTCCACGTACCAGTTTCTCATTAATTGAGTCGACAAGAGCAACGAACTTCCATTAATCCGATTCACTTTTACAGAACTTAATTTCTGTAGACACGAGGGCAGTTGCTTGCCTGGTGAAATATGACCAGTACCCATTTATTGCAGATCAAAGCTTCAGTTTTGGCATCAGAGGACGCGTAGTACCCTTGCTCTGCAAATGAGAGAACAAGAGAGTAGAGTCAGGGTACAAAAGTTCAGAAATTTACGGATGTTAATATTATGACCATTACTACTATTTTTCCTTTCAAAAACCGATGAGGTATAGGCTGTTCCAAGATGTGTGACATTAGCAGGAAAATCCTTAAAAAATACTTCAAAAACAAGCAATGTGCGGAATGGCATTTCCCTACAAAATGGCAACAGTTTGTTCAGGAGACCTCCAAACAGGAAAGTTGAGGGTTAGCGCAGCCGCAGACACAGCAGTCAAGCGTGTATAGCAGCAAACTGGCAAACATTTTCAGTAAAGACTCAAACCCCTTTTAGATAACCCTGAAATCACTCAGAATCTGCTCCTTTTTTTATGTATTTTCCATCCAAAGTACCGTGGAGGAGATCCCCAAAGCAAGAGAACTTTTTATTGAAAAAAACAGGAGATGAAGAGTACAGATAATGCCCCTCAAAAAAGAGTACAGATAATAGTTGCTGGATAGTTTTGTTTAAGCCCCTGCACTCATCAACTGTATATAGGCAGATGGGTTCCTTTCTCTTGTCTTTTGCTGGCCTCTTTGGCCTTTCCTCTTTTTATTTTTCTGAGTGTTGGTCCTTGTACAGAGTTCGCTCTAGCTTTTAATATATTTACCACAGTAGGGGCTTCCCCTACTGTATTTCCCTCAACAACAAAAAAAAGGAGTACAGATAATGAGACATCTTACCCTAGTTACCTAAGGAGGCAAATAAGAAAAGAAAACAAAAAAAGGACAGAAGTATTACAATGCTTCTAACCAAGCCAGAAAATCGTTTTGTAAGAAGAGTTCATCCATGAAAAGCCACCATAAAGCTTGCAAGGATAAAAACTTAAAGTTGTAACACACTACCATAAACCTCAACTTCAGAAAAACAAATAAAACCCACGCCCAGGTAAAACAGAATTTTCTACCATTGATATATCACCTGAATTCTTCAATCAACAACAAATGAAGTTAATGTTACATCAGCCATATTACTATTCTGCTACCTGACTTCCTATACCAGAGGTCATATTATAAAAGCGTCAAATTAAACAGATCATCAAATTCTCCACCGAGCAACTAGTTAGATCAAAGTATATTATAACGCAGCAGTCACCAGTGTCAGACCAAAAGAGGAAAAAAGAGCTAATATTTCTTCAGCAAACGGACATGATCCACACCTCACACACACTCGTCATCACCAGCCTGTACCTGCAGCTACCTCAGACAAGCTTAATTGCCAACCAACTCCAAGCAATTCCAGAACCAACACCCCAGGACAAAAGCAATTTTGAAAAATCTCTAACAGGTCTCCCTGAAATCAACCAAAACACTTCAGGAAAATAACTCCAGGACGAAAGCATTTTTAAAAAATCACTAACAAGTCTCCCTTAAATAAACCTAAACACTTCAGGAAAAATTTCTTACCAATTTCAACGTCTGTTCTATCCTATTCCAGAAAATTAGTTTTTTTTTATTTCTTTTCATAAGGCAAAATTGGGAGCTGCAACGTGGCGGGAGATCTGAAAAGGCAAGACAAATTGAAGAGGCTATGTCAAATAAAGAACAAATTACTCCAATAACAACACCAACAAAGCCTTTTAATCCTAAGAACAAATTACTCCCACACAAAAAAATTTCACAGTAGTCCCGTAGCATTCAACGGCATGATTGGCCCCAGTATCTCTGGAAGAAGAGACGGCGTTAATCTAAAACATATGTACATTAACCCTACACAAACAACTAGCTATAGGAGTCCATATTACTCCTAAAAAGAATATAGGAAGCCATAGTGAATCAACTCAGGGTAGCCCCACAATAAATGTGGCAGCCATGGGTGTAGGTGAGAGTGTTTACTACCACTGTACTAGCAGGGAAGGTGGTTATGCTATACTACATACACAGTTCACCGACAGCCCAACCCTGCAGACACCATGCGGACCCCATTCAGTTGCCCCTCCCCTGATTTCTCTATCCATCTCTATCTTTTGCCCAAGTTTTATCCCTGTACACACGCTTAGCATACAGGTAGTGACCCCAGCACACCTGCTCTCTAGTGCATACCTTCCATCATGGTCAGTGAAAACTAGGCCAGACATACTCTCCCTCGCTTGCTCTCTGACATGTATTTGACTACCTACGCAGCTAACCGCATTAAACACTACACTGCAGAAGCAAGTACAGGCTGGGCAGTTTATATTCACTCAAACCAGAGCTTTCCTCCCCCACATACATTTGATTCAGAGGAACCCAGCAGCTCATCTGCCTCCTTTGTGTGTCCTTCCATGACAGAGAACCTCCAATCCAGAAAGATGGTGCAACCAAAGAAGTTTCGTGGAGTCAGGCAGCGCCACTGGGGATCCTGGGTCTCGGAGATCAGGCACCCACTCCTGTAAGCCCTTCACTACCTCTAATTCTCAGATAAGAATGCAAAAATTTGATCCATGGATGCAGACTAAATTGTCAATATAAGCACCTTTTGCAATGCATGCAGTAAGAGGAGGGTGTGGTTAGGAACCTTTGAGACGGCTGAGGAGGCTGCTAGGGCATATGACGAGGCTGCTGTGCTGATGAGCGGCCGTAACGCCAAGACTAACTTTCCTGTACAAAGGAGCACCACAGGTGAGCCAGCTGCAGGACGGGATGTTCGTGGTAACGGCGGCAGCAGCTCCTCTATCTGTCCCAGATTCTCAGTGCCAAGCTCCGCAAGTGCTGCAAGGCGCCATCACCATCCCTGACCTGCCTTCGCCTAGACCCGGAGAAATCCCACATTGGCGTCTGGCAGAAGCGTGCTGGGGCCCGTGCTGACTCCAATTGGGTCATGACTGTAGAGCTCAACAAAGAGGCAGCGTCCACTGATGCTGCAGCACACTCCACATCAGCAGCAACTGCGTCACCAGCAACAACAGTAGATGATGAGGAGAGGATCGCACTACAAATGATTGAGGAGTTGCTGAGCAGGAGCAGTCCAGCTTCGCCTTCCCATGGAGACAACGAAGGTCACTTTGTCATCTGAAAAGCATGGACAAAACTGAACAATGAGGGCATCAACCCAGATCAGAATTTCACTAGGCTTGTTGGGATACAGGCAGTTCAGGTTGCTTCAGTAATATAGATAAGTGATGTCTGTTACTAAATCCAACTTACAAGTGTGCAGTTATATGTACTTGTGAAAACTCTACATACATAAGTTTCTGTCAAGATACTTTGTACACATCAATGTCAGTGATATAGTTACTTATAAAGGAAATAAATATATTGCAATTGTGTTAGTGTTCACCCTTTATACAGAACTTGATGTTGGACTCCATTCAGAAATCTAAAGAAAACAGTTTTTAAAGAAAGAGAGCTCTTACTTTATTCCAAAAGTAGAAGCTGAATAAGTTGAAGAAATAAATTTCAAGAATAAGATGAAGGTGACTTTTGGGAATAAGACCTCTGCTTTAATAACAAAATAATTCGAAGGGCTATATTCTTAAGATATCATCACTACGTCAGTGCATATATGTCACCTTAGAACTTGTTTTTAATGTGGACAAGATACATATAATGGCATATTAGACAAACAAGCAAACAGCCAACACATTTCTTTCATCTTATCAACTAAAGGACTCACTTCAACGAAGGTGGCTGCACCGAGGAAAGATTAAAATGTTAAGCAAGAAGACAAGATGCGATTTTTTTTTTTGGAATATGAAGATGCAAATTATTCACTAGTACATCCATTAGATGATCATAATTTGGCACTGGGTATCCAGAAACACAAAATGTTGGCATTTCAACAGCATCTCACTGGTACAATGGTATGGTATTTCTGGACGGGCAGCTCCACAGCACCAGGCACCACTGAACAGGGATGGAGAATAAAATAATGCCAATATAATTCATTCTGCCAGTCTTGTGTTAATGAATTGGTCATGCATAATAATAACGAGTTCAACGTCATGTAACCAACTAAACATCACACTCTGTGATGTGGATGCAGATATGCTAAGGGTGAGAGCGATGAACCCAATGTGTGGACCATCAAGGTGTGCACCAAACACTTTAAAGGCCTTAAGGGTCATATTTTTCCTCATTAATAAGCAAATGTAATGTATAAATAATTGGTCACCATGATAGGCTCCTACAGACAAATGTCATAATGGCCAGCATAACATTTGCCTTCAGACTAGGAATAATCAATATTCAGGGCCCAAAATCCCAGTCGGGACTCACTATTCAGCAATCAGCACCAGTATTCCATGGCAGGAGCGGAGCTACAATACCAGGCCAGAAGAGATATTCTGTGTTCTCAGATGAACTGCATATGATGATGGAAGATTAACCTAGAGAGAATGTAAAGGAAAAGGATGATATAACCCAAACCATTAATAGAATCTGGCAAGATTCCTTGGCGAAATATGGCTTTGTTAACTTTTTTATATAAACCTGGAGCCTTGATTCATTATTATTAGCTAGAGAACAACATCACAAAAAAGCTCCATCCATCCGCCCAAAAAGGGAAGGAAAAAGGTCCATCGCATGCCAACTATGCACTAAGTAGCGAAAATAGTTTAGATAGTGATCATCATCCATCACTCACGAGTGAAACGACGAAGACAAAGAAAGACACAATGAACGTAAGCACTGCCCCCCCCCCCC
>LAPY01000861.1:146459-161671 GCA_000970635.1 Eragrostis tef
GCTTATCTATCACTCGGGATTAGCCAAGGAGCAAACCCACAACGCCGGAGGCGACGACCCCAGCTGGCGAGCTCGACTTGGATCCAGACCCTGATCCGGACGTACGGACACCGAGGTATCGATAGATTCGATAGTGGCGGTGCTGTGTTGGAGTACTAGGAGAGACGCGCCGTGGTTTTTCTTTTTCCCTGTTCGTGTTGGAGTTGGAGCTAAGCAGCTAGTGATGCTTCTTCATCTGTTTTCCCCTAATCAGACGGTCGCAGGTGGAGATCCGTACGTAGCTCGATCGGCAGCCATGGCGGAAGCAGTAGCGGGGCTGCTCACGTCCGCTGTCATGGAGGTCGCGGGCGAAAAGATCAGCTCCGCCATCCGGGAGCAGGCCAACTTGGCGTGGAACTTCAGCGACGACCTGGACGACATGAAGGATACCATGGCGTCCGTGGCAGCTGTGCTCAAGGACGCCGAGAAGCAGTCAGTCAGGAACGAGTCGGTGCGTGTGTGGCTCAAGCGGCTCAAGCACGCCGCCTTGGACATCTCCGACATGATGGACGACTACCAAGATACTGCTGGTACACAAGCCACCGGCAAGGTGCGTACGTGAACTCGTATATTTCTGTAGAAAGACCGGCCGGCATACTCGCATCTGACATATATCTTATGGATCAAGCAAAATTAAATCAATACTACTAATAAATCAAGTTCATATGAACAAAATGATAAGAAATTCTAAGCCCAGCTACAGCAGAAGTTTTGATGCAGTCCATACTCCATGGATCTAGATTTCTTCACACACGTCTCTTACAAATCGTGAGTTGGGACGTGGTAGTAGTACTATTTGAATTGTTGTAATTGGGTTCAGTGTTATACTCCTATCTCCTTGCTTAGCATAGTTTCCAACTGAAATATAAATGAAATTGTTGCAGATGCCAGGAATGTTCTCTTGTCTCCCAGCCGCACGCAAGAAAATGGTCCTGGCTAAGAAGATGAAGAATATGAGAGAAAAACTCAGAAAAATCAATGAGGAACGCCAGCGTTTTACTTTCACAGAGAACACTGCTGCTAGTCAGGAGCAGCAGCAATATGATGAGCGCGAAACCACATCATTCGTGAACGAAGCAAAAATCTTAGGGAGGGATGGAGAAAAGAAGAAAATCGCAGACCTAATTCTCTCTGCCAGTCACAGTAATGACAGAACTACTATGATTCTCCTTATTTATGGCCTTGGAGGTATGGGGAAGAGTACCTTGGCAGGACTTGTTTACAAGGACACTCAATTCAAACAGTATGATCATCGGGTATGGGTTTATGTTTCCCAGGAGTTTGATTTGAAGAAAATAGGAAGATCAATAATTTCACAGCTATTAACAGATGGAGGTATACATAATACAGATGCATTGCAAACGATATACCAGCGTTTAGATAATTTGCTTCCTGGCAAAAAGGTTCTGATTGTTTTAGATGACATATGGCAGGAAGATGCCTCGGAGTTGGATAAGCTGAAAACTATGCTCCACGTGGACAGGAATGGCAGCATGGTAGATGTCATTGCAACCACGCGCAGCGAAGGCATAGCAAACAAATTTTGCACCCATGAGCCATACAAGCTACAACCTTTAAGGAAAGGGACGATGTATGCTGGGAAATAATAAAGAGATCAAGTGGATTTGAAGGTAAAAGCAACAAAGAAAAACTGGAGGAGATAGGATTGGCTATTGCAAAGAAATGTGGGGGCGTGGCATTAGCAGCTCAAGCACTTGGATACATGCTACATTCTGAAGATCTGAATGGGTGGTCAAAAATGAACAACAGTGATATCTGGAACGAACCCTATGGAGTTGATAATTCAGAACATATGAAAGTGCTTCCCTCCTTGAAGTTAAGTTATGAGCGGATGCCACCAATACTAAGGTTATGCTTTTCATATTGTGCCGTATTCCCAAAAGGCCATGATATCCTTGAAGATGATTTGATTCACCAATGGGTGGTTCTTGATTTCATTAAGGAGCCATCTGAAGGCAAAAAATACATTAAGCAACTTTTGGGAATGTCTTTCCTTCAACTTTCAAAGTCGGCATCAGTAAGACACTGTATCACTGTAGATTACACTTTTCCCCCATTCAAGTAACCAGTTTGCAAGCGTGCATACAAGCATGCGTAGCATATTTATGTCATTATGTAGTAGATAAACATTAGGAAGTTATGAAATTTATTCCCTTATATACTTGTAGCTGTGTAAAAAGAATAGGAAAAATTGCTATGGGCTCCCTTTACAAACTGTTTAAGTTTTATATATTAAAATTGTCTTAAGTGAAATGCACCAGCACTCCTCGAACATGACCCGAGTTCTCATATAAAGAGACAAAAGGAGGAATTGCCTTATGGACATCATAATGCCACATGGGCATTAGATCCCACGTTGGTTCAGCTAGGCGTGCGTCAAGATGGAAAGATGGAAATGTGGCTCAAGATGAGAACACTTAGCGAGTTTTTGGACCTAGAAATTAAGTTTTGTGAGTCCCGGGACCTAGATGAGAACTCAGGACAACTTCATTCAAGGACCGTTGTTACATTTCACTCGAATGTTTTCTACAAAAGGATTATTTATATGCACATGTAAATAAGATGTATTTTTTAAGGAATTGCACAAACTACAACTAGTTGTGTCAAGGTTTCAGAAAACTACAACTTTTGAAACCTATTTCAGAGAACTACAACTATTTTGACCATTATTTCAGAAAACTGCAACTTTTTTGTCCGGTCTCACATGTCAGTCTCATAGGTGGTAGTGTTCTCAAACTGAGATTGACATGTGAGGCCAGAAGCAAAAGTTGTAGTTTTTTGAAACCTTGACACAAATAGTTGTAGTTTTGTGCAATTCACTTTCTTTTTTTTGCATAAAACGGCACATAAGTTCATATCTCTAACAACTCATGAAATTATTCCAGATTTCTCTGAATCATGTGTGGTACACCATGCACGACCTAGTGCATGACCTGTCAAGGTTAGTCATAGGTGATGAACTAATTATCTTTGATGCTGCAATGAAGAGCAATATAGGTGAGCAGAAATACTGTCAATATGTGTTTCTCACAAATTATGATGGGCAAAAAAAGCTGTCAAATATTTTGCCCAATAAAGTCAGGGCACTTCATTTTTCAAGTAGTAGCAAACTGGACCTCCATCATGGTTCATTGTTTTCATTTGCAAAGTGCTTGCGTATTTTGGATTTCAGCGAGTGCTCCGGTATAATGTTGCCAGCCTCGATTGGCCAACTGAAGCAATTGAAGTGTCTTATTGCACCAAAAATACATCAGGAGAGCTTGCCAGAGTCAATTGCTAAATTCTCAAAATTGCAGTACCTAAACCTGCATGGATCCTCTCAAATTTGTGTGTTACCTGAATCAATTGGAAAACTGGGTTGTCTGATACATCTTGATTTGTCAGGTTGTTCTGGTATTTCAGTGCTGCCTGAATCATTTGGTTCTTTAAAAACAATGGTGCATCTTGACATGACTGGTTGCTCTGTGATAAGAGAACTGCCAGGTTCGCTTGGTAATCTCACAAGTTTGCAGCATCTCAATTTATCTAAATGCCCCAATCTCAATAAAATACCTGAATCAATTGGAAAACTGTGTTGTCTGATACATCTTGATTTGTCACGTTGTTCTGGTATTTCAGTGCTGCCCGAATCATTTGGTTCTTTAAAAACAATGGTGCATCTTGACATGGCTTATTGCTCTCTGATAAGAGAACTGCCAGGTTCGCTTGGTAATCTCACAAGTTTGCAGCATCTCCGCTTATCTGACTGCTACAATCTCAATGAAATACCTGAATCTTTATGTAGCCTCACACAACTCCAACATCTGAACCTATCAAATTGTCGTAAAATTGAACGCATACCAGAAGCTGTAGGCAGCCTCGTTGATCTGCAGTATTTAGACATGTCATATTGTGAGCAAATCCATGAGCTGCCAGAGTCATTTACAGATCTCCGAAATTTGTTGCATCTGAATTTGTATGGCTGCAGATTCAAAAAAGGGCTACAGCGAGCTTTGTGTGGCCTCACTGCGCTTCTGTATTTAGATATGTCATACGTTCGGTTGGGAGATGGTCATCTGCGTGATGCCATGAGAAATCTCACCAATCTCAAGTGTTTGCGCTTAAGAAAATGCATAACATCACTCTTTGGCGCTGGGATTGAAGAAAGTAGTTGCTGTGTTGATTTTATTGGTACCCTTACCAACCTGGAGCATCTAGACATCTCATACAATATACAGCTTGAGTATCTACCAGAAAGCATTGGTAACCTCAAAAGGTTGCATACATTGGATCTCTCATACTGCACGGGCTTAAAGTCCCTACCAGATAGTATAAGTGCAGTTACACTGCAGTCTTTATCAATTGAGGGGTGCTCAGGTGAACTGATTCATGAAGCCAATTCTCGGTTTCACTATTCACTAACATTACCATTCTTCTATGTTCAAGCCGATGACGCCAGTACTTGCAGCAATCTTCATCTCCTCAAGGATGCAAATGTCCCTGAGTTAAGAGTACATTCTCTTGAAAATGTAAGGTTTTTGGAAGAAGCAAACGTTAAATTGTTGGACAAAAATAACCTTTCATTTTTGACATTTGGTTGGACCTGGGGTGCTGATCGATTTCTGGATGACAAGGATTTGTTGGGACATCTAGAGCCACCAAGAGGTCTGAAGTTCTTGACTCTGGATGGTTATAGCAGTCCAAGCTTTCCTAGCTGGTTCATGGGTATTTGTCATCATCTCCCGAATCTTGTTATTATTCGTCTGGTTAATCTGACCACATGTAGCAAACTGCCAGCACCTGGACAGTTGCCAAACCTAAACAAGCTGTTACTCGAGTCTTGTCCCAGCGTCACAAAAATTGACAATAGTTTCTGTGGTGGTAAAGGAGCATTTGGTCGATTGTCAGATCTCACGTTGACTAGAATGGATAGGTTGGAGGAGTGGAGCACAACATACTCTACTGAGGATGGTGTGGAGGAGTTCATGTTCCCAATGCTAGACAAACTATATGTGGCTGATTGCCCACGGTTGAGGTTGAAACCATGCCCACCAGTATTCCGTGAGTGTGTAATAAAGGTTAGCGACCAAGTTATATCGCCATTGAATGAGGTCAGCAAAATAGGCCATCTCACCCCCTCTACTTCAAGCACCAAGTTAGGGATCGTGATGAGCGATGTCGAGGATTTGAGTCTCTTCGACCACTTCCGTTCCCTCCAAATATTGGAAGTCACTGGTTGTCAAAAACTGGCGAGCTTGCCGGAGAGCATTCGGCATCTCGAGTCCCTTCAATCGCTGACATTGTGGGCTTTAAGCATAACAGCGCTTCCAGAATGGCTGGGCGAACTCTCCTGTCTCGAAAGCCTCACCGTCTCCTTTTGTGAAAGCATCAAGTCTTTGCCTCCAAGCATACAGAAACTCACCAAGCTCCGGGAGCTACGTATCGAGGGTAACCAAGAGCTAAAGCAGTGATGTGAGTTGGAAGAGAACAAGAAGAAGCTCGCTCACATAAACGAGACAGTAAGTTTGCTACAAATTAGTAACTAAATTCAAGATTTTTGGTTCCTAAATTTGCTTCTAGATCCAAGTGGCTCCAATCGCCTCCTCTGCTTCCTCTACCTCCTGCACGCATGCCCCCAGCATTATATTTGCAGCCCGCCAGCTACCTTTCCGCCCTGGCCGCCGCCCACTGGCGCCGTTCCAGTCTTCCTCCCGGCTTCTATATCCCGCATCTTCTCCCTCCGCCAGCCGCCGTGAGGATGCTCTTGCCATCTAATCGAACGGTTATTTCTTTGTTTCCAGTACTGTAAGTGCACATAGTGTCAATTCTGTTCGCACATCACACTTTTACTCTCTGCAAAGTACGAAAATAGGGTAAGATACAAATGGAATTCAGTTGTTGAGTCTATCACATGGATTATTAGCCAATAAGCCTAAACAATACCAGGAAATCTCTCTTCTTCTTCTTTTTCTCTTCCAAGACAGACTAGCACATGGACAATTATTTTCTGTACTCCACGGTGCAGAAATTTCTGTTCGATTACCACCTTTCCAACAGAATACGAACGACAGCTAATCACAACTCACTTTATCAACTCTGCAGGTTTATGAACGAGACTACTGACTAGCTTAAGCAAGCATGACAAGACATAGTACCCGCCAGTCATCAGAGTAAAAGCGTATCGTCTCAATCAGCGCAATATCACATGTTTGCTCTTCCGATGCGAACTAATTTGGAGTTGAAGGCAAAGTAAGCCACTAAACTGAATCGAGATATGCAGATTTCATTTTACACTGAATTAGATATATGTGTGGCCGAGCTACCACCGGCGTTCACTCGCCCATAATGCTAGCTGGCTCTTCCAGAAGCTCAAATGCTTGTGTTACTTGTAACTTGTTGGTCTGTAGACTTGTAGAGAGGCCCATGGAGGAGATGTGGCCTGTGGCAAACACCAATGTGAGAGCCCGTTTACTCCACTGGACGCAAAGTATTCGAACTCTTCCTCTCTTTTGTTTTTCCCTTGTATATTCTTCAATCTTGTCCGATATATGCCATTTAGATAGAGAAGGGAGAAAAGATAGAGAAGAGAGAGAGAGAGAGAGAGAGAGAGAGAAAATATTATTTATTCCTTATGGCTAGCAATATGGCTAATGCCAACCTTTACAATAAATGCTATAATGTCCATCTCCACAATAGTTATGTTCCTCTATATGTACTACATTTATTGTATAATGCCTCCTATATTCCCTCACTGTGGTTGCTCTTACAAATAAATTGTATGTGAAGCATCCAAAAAAGGTTTATAGTCCATGTAACAGAGCGAAAGGGAGGCTGCATCTTCTTTCATAACTCTTGGAATATTTTCATATTTACACACTTTGGATGAATCGATATATTATCTACCAATCTATCTTATTGGGCATGATGAGGTCTGGTTTGCATTTTGCAGTGTCATTTTTCAATCTGTAATAACATTGATTATGGACCACTCAATTTGCGTTCCTCCAAAATTTCAAACTTCGTTATTTGTTTTAAATTTGTATGAGGCTTTAGCACTACGGACACATCTCGTCAGATTTGATGCGAGGCGAGATAGAACCAGACATGGCGCCGAAGAACTATGGATGATGCGTAACAGATGCTGGAGTTTCCGTGTGGAATTATCCGTTGGTCCAAAGTAAGATAGGAGGATCAAAGAGAATATCTGCTTGCCCCTTATGAACAGAACCTTTCGATTTAAGCGTCAACAGGAATGTTCGCACAAGGGATTTGCCAGGACTCACTGGTAATCAACGACGGACCCTTTCTTCCCGTCCCGTAGTCTGTGTTCACGGCCAGGTTCGTTCGGCCCTGGTTGTTTGCTTCACGGATCAAAACACGGCTAGCTCCAACTGAAAAGCTTGCTGCAAGAGATGGGAAAACCCAGTGCAGCCTTGTGTTCTCTGCATGATCTTTTGTGCGTCCATCAGAGACAGGCTTGCCAGAAGGGCTACCACGTACGCTCAACTGCTCCCTCAAATCCAAGCATACACGTAGGCATAGACAGCACAGCCTTCAAACCTAATTTCGATATATCAAACCTACTGCATGTATTCCTACACAAACGTAGCTATAGGAAGTTTGAGGCACACGGTCATAAATTATCTCAAAATCTAGCGATGTATCTGTAAAAGTGTTTTTAGGCAAACGTATCTGTACATGTGGCCAAACATATTTCATTTACAAAAAAAATATCCTTCATAAATATATATTTTTGTGTGATGAACGGTGAATATGAATTATCCATTGTTTTATAGAGAAAACAACTAGTATAACTAGTATATGAGAAGCATAGTGTTTTTTTAAGATGCCTCTCACAATCCACACACTCCTGTTGCGACACCATAAAAACGTAGATCTACTCATCAAGAACACAAACACGCACATATTGTGTAGCGGCGAAAGGTGAACCTAAGTGCTCGCACTCATCATAGGCTAAAAGTGGCAAATAAGATTTGTGATATCCCACTTGATACGAACAAACTTATAAAATAGACGAAACGAGTATTCTTTCTGAAAGCAATTGATGTGACAAGTACAATACTAAAAGTGAACTCATTTGACTAAAGTCACTGAAAAGATACTCCACAGCTTACCTAACATTATCTTATGACGAGGTACAAAACGTGATAAGAAAACACGAGATCTCGTGAGAAGTATTTCAAACGAGAGCCACCACTTCACTTTTAAGGAATCTCTTAGTGGGGTCCATTGACTTGTCCTTTTTAATCCCCGCACCATCACTGTCTTGACAAGTAAGAACGTGAGTCTGAAGTCAGCGGGACTGAAGAGCTTGACTCGTGTGGGCCCACCATGCTGCGCCGCCGGCTCGTCGCGTGCTGGTGGCGCCGGAGCTGCCGCAGAGGATCACCGGCCGGCCGGTGGCGTATTTGTTTTAAATTTGTATGAGGCTTTAGCACTACGGACACATCTCGTCAGATTTGATGCGAGGCGAGATAGAACCAGACATGGCGCCGAAGAACTATGGATGATGCGTAACAGATGCTGGAGTTTCCGTGTGGAATTATCCGTTGGTCCAAAGTAAGATAGGAGGATCAAAGAGAATATCTGCTTGCCCCTTATGAACAGAACCTTTCGATTTAAGCGTCAACAGGAATGTTCGCACAAGGGATTTGCCAGGACTCACTGGTAATCAACGACGGACCCTTTCTTCCCGTCCCGTAGTCTGTGTTCACGGCCAGGTTCGTTCGGCCCTGGTTGTTTGCTTCACGGATCAAAACACGGCTAGCTCCAACTGAAAAGCTTGCTGCAAGAGATGGGAAAACCCAGTGCAGCCTTGTGTTCTCTGCATGATCTTTTGTGCGTCCATCAGAGACAGGCTTGCCAGAAGGGCTACCACGTACGCTCAACTGCTCCCTCAAATCCAAGCATACACGTAGGCATAGACAGCACAGCCTTCAAACCTAATTTCGATATATCAAACCTACTGCATGTATTCCTACACAAACGTAGCTATAGGAAGTTTGAGGCACACGGTCATAAATTATCTCAAAATCTAGCGATGTATCTGTAAAAGTGTTTTTAGGCAAACGTATCTGTACATGTGGCCAAACATATTTCATTTACAAAAAAAATATCCTTCATAAATATATATTTTTGTGTGATGAACGGTGAATATGAATTATCCATTGTTTTATAGAGAAAACAACTAGTATAACTAGTATATGAGAAGCATAGTGTTTTTTTAAGATGCCTCTCACAATCCACACACTCCTGTTGCGACACCATAAAAACGTAGATCTACTCATCAAGAACACAAACACGCACATATTGTGTAGCGGCGAAAGGTGAACCTAAGTGCTCGCACTCATCATAGGCTAAAAGTGGCAAATAAGATTTGTGATATCCCACTTGATACGAACAAACTTATAAAATAGACGAAACGAGTATTCTTTCTGAAAGCAATTGATGTGACAAGTACAATACTAAAAGTGAACTCATTTGACTAAAGTCACTGAAAAGATACTCCACAGCTTACCTAACATTATCTTATGACGAGGTACAAAACGTGATAAGAAAACACGAGATCTCGTGAGAAGTATTTCAAACGAGAGCCACCACTTCACTTTTAAGGAATCTCTTAGTGGGGTCCATTGACTTGTCCTTTTTAATCCCCGCACCATCACTGTCTTGACAAGTAAGAACGTGAGTCTGAAGTCAGCGGGACTGAAGAGCTTGACTCGTGTGGGCCCACCATGCTGCGCCGCCGGCTCGTCGCGTGCTGGTGGCGCCGGAGCTGCCGCAGAGGATCACCGGCCGGCCGGTGGCGTTGCTTCAACGCCTAGCTCGATCCGTCCGTCGTGTCGACCGAGCTGTGTCTGGCGAATGGCGATCGAGAAGAGAGTATAGTTCAATGCCGTGGGGGCGAGGAGATTCTCTCGTGCTTGGAGACGACACGATCGGAGGGAAAGATGGGCACTGGCTGGCATATCCACTTGGATATTCCCTTCTCCAAACGGAATTATGCTTGGAATCTTCCCTGCGTTTGGCCCGTACTTCAAATTCATTCGCTTTGGAATCTGGCGACCTGCGATTGTGTGTGGCTTCGTAATTTATGTCATGCGTACCCAGTGGCCAAGTGCCATGCATATGTTTGTCCCGTCCCCGATTAATATTCTTCTTAGTTTTGCTAGCTTTAACAAGCAAGCAGTTTTTTTTGAGC
Organism: Eragrostis tef; assembly: GCA_000970635.1. NCBI lineage: Eukaryota > Viridiplantae > Streptophyta > Magnoliopsida > Poales > Poaceae > Eragrostis > Eragrostis tef. The sequence continues at coordinate 156,721 of LAPY01000861.1, forward strand.
GTCGCATATCTTTAGCAGAATGGTGATCACGAACCAGCCTAGCTTGCCTTTTCTTTTTCGTTTGGACGAATAGGAGCAGCATTGACTTTGAAAATCTTATTTTACTAAATTTGGCAATGTTACAAAAATAAACTAAACCAATCAGAATAAAGTCAATGGAAGCGTCGGTCATGTGAGGGGGTTCTTCTTGCAGGTATTTCTAAATCAACTTGCTTGATTGATTAGGAGCCCATCTGATAAGTTCAAAATTAATACATGACATCTGTTCGTGGTCCACCTGCGCAAGCAAACAATATAAATCGTGCATCGTTGTCAACAGTGATGTGCTAGGAGGAGGAGTAGGGTATCTTGACACGATATTTCGCGATAATCTCTCAATCGGCTTAGTTGTTCTTTTCATAATAGGATATTCCGTGGACGAACACAACACGTCGGCGAAAATTAGGCAATGGAATCATTCTAATTTGTCCACACAAGCTGCTCTTGACATACTTGGAAGCTAATGTTTCCAGCTACTTTGTAACATATTTGTGTTATCTTGGAGTACCTACCTACTATTTATGTGGATACTATCATCACTCTGCTTATTTGTCCGATGATAATATGTGCGCATGCACTTAATGCCAATTAAGATCGCATTTCTTCCACTATCCAAGTAGACACAAAATGAATGGAGACGTGTTCCTTCTTTTTCTTTTTCATTTTTTTTTTTTTTTTTACAAAACAGGGAGATGGCTTGTGTGTGGCTTCGTAATTTATGTCATGCGTACCCAGTGGCCAAGTGCCATGCATATGTTTGTCCCGTCCCCGATTAATATTCTTCTTAGTTTTGCTAGCTTTAACAAGCAAGCAGTTTTTTTTGAGCGTCGCATATCTTTAGCAGAATGGTGATCACGAACCAGCCTAGCTTGCCTTTTCTTTTTCGTTTGGACGAATAGGAGCAGCATTGACTTTGAAAATCTTATTTTACTAAATTTGGCAATGTTACAAAAATAAACTAAACCAATCAGAATAAAGTCAATGGAAGCGTCGGTCATGTGAGGGGGTTCTTCTTGCAGGTATTTCTAAATCAACTTGCTTGATTGATTAGGAGCCCATCTGATAAGTTCAAAATTAATACATGACATCTGTTCGTGGTCCACCTGCGCAAGCAAACAATATAAATCGTGCATCGTTGTCAACAGTGATGTGCTAGGAGGAGGAGTAGGGTATCTTGACACGATATTTCGCGATAATCTCTCAATCGGCTTAGTTGTTCTTTTCATAATAGGATATTCCGTGGACGAACACAACACGTCGGCGAAAATTAGGCAATGGAATCATTCTAATTTGTCCACACAAGCTGCTCTTGACATACTTGGAAGCTAATGTTTCCAGCTACTTTGTAACATATTTGTGTTATCTTGGAGTACCTACCTACTATTTATGTGGATACTATCATCACTCTGCTTATTTGTCCGATGATAATATGTGCGCATGCACTTAATGCCAATTAAGATCGCATTTCTTCCACTATCCAAGTAGACACAAAATGAATGGAGACGTGTTCCTTCTTTTTCTTTTTCATTTTTTTTTTTTTTTTTACAAAACAGGGAGATGATTGTTTGGGATGACAATGGATCATCGAATCCTAGAACCAAGTCAAACCCCACTCATGTTTGATTTCAGCAACGGAGCAAGCTGATCCATAACCAGGCCACACTCTTAAAGCACATGGCTAAAGATCTTTTGCAGATCTCATCACTGATCACAGAGTTTTCCATCTGCTAATAATCTCTCGTTCCATGACGCCGCATGGCGAAATTCATAGGCCACCCTGGGTGCGCCTACCACTTCCCCTCGCACCTCCGAAAGCCTCCAAACCGCAGCCGCCGCGCGTCGTATAAAACCGCCACGGCGCGAGATATCCACGTCACGAATATTCCGCCTTCTTCTTGCCACACGCATATCCTCTTCCTCCTCCACCCTCCCGTCCCCTGCATCCCTCCCTATTTATCTGGCCCTCGCCCATTCCACCACCGATCACCCAGCAGCTCGATTTCGATCCAATTCCGTCCCTTTGTTCCTGCGCCTTGTCCGCGATGAAGTTTGGCAAGAGCCTAAACAACCAGATCGTGGAGACGCTGCCCGAGTGGCGCGACAAGTTCCTCTCCTACAAGGACCTCAAGAAGCGGCTCAAGCTCCTCGGCGGCGCCGGCGAGCGCGCAAGGAAGCGCCAGCGCATCGGGGACGGATCGCCGCCGGCGATGACGGCGGAGGAGGCCGCTTTCGTCGCGCTCCTCGAGGCCGAGCTCGACAAGTTCAACGGGTTTTTCCTTGAGAAAGAGGAGGATTATGTCATCCGGCAGAAGGTACGGGTCGCTCGATCGGTCGAATCCATCGGCCCGACTGCCTTCCTCGTGTTTTCTTCTCGTGGATTCATCTAATTTATGAGGGTTTGGGTTGATGGGGCGCAGGAGCTACAGGACAGGGTGGTGCGCGCGGCGGAGACGGAGTCGGCGGAGGAGCTTATGCGGGTGCGGAAGGAGATCGTCGACTTGCACGGCGAGATGGTTCTGCTCGAGAACTACAGCGCGCTCAACTACACCGGTGAGCTCGCCCTCCCTGCCCCTGCCCCTGTTTCTGGTTGCAGATTGTCCCTTATTGTGATGTGCACCACTGTGACCTCCCACTTCTCTCACATGTACTTTTCATGTCGGGCCCTGGAATATTCTATGATATCGGATCACATGTCATCTTACAAGACTTGAAAATGACATGTCAATCCACACGTAATTTTTACTTTTAAACTACACCTTGAAATCTCGACCGACCAACACATTGTAATTTAACCACACGTGGAAATAAGTTCAGTGACTTGTGCCCAACAAAGGAGCAGAACTTCATTCTGTATATGTGGTGCTGCTTGAACACAATTTGAACTGCATAGTTCTTTTGTAAATGTAACGATACTTAGAAATATATATATGATAACCCAGTGGTTAAACTTTCTAGTTCGTGTACATAGATAGAGCATTAATCAACACAAACAGTGGAACCTATTGGAGAAAAGGGATTGCATTGCCCATAGGTGATAGGAGGTGCAATTTCTTCAAACTAAAATCAACCAATCATTTGTGGACCATGGTTAGCTTGCTAAAAGGTGTTGTTCCCACTAAAGTTTGTGGGACTCCCACATCGTCTATTAACTTGGAAATCTTGAGATGGAGAACTGTTGACTCCAGTGGGACCACAACATTTTTTACTTCATTAGCTCAACATATTTGTTTTACATGATTCACCCACGTATCGAAGAAACATTTCTTTTGAAATGTATAAGTGATCGATCTGTTTCTCGCGCTCCTCGAGGCCGAGCTCGACAAGTTCAACGGGTTTTTCCTTGAGAAAGAGGAGGATTATGTCATCCGGCAGAAGGTACGGGTCGCTCGATCGGTCGAATCCATCGGCCCGACTGCCTTCCTCGTGTTTTCTTCTCGTGGATTCATCTAATTTATGAGGGTTTGGGTTGATGGGGCGCAGGAGCTACAGGACAGGGTGGTGCGCGCGGCGGAGACGGAGTCGGCGGAGGAGCTTATGCGGGTGCGGAAGGAGATCGTCGACTTGCACGGCGAGATGGTTCTGCTCGAGAACTACAGCGCGCTCAACTACACCGGTGAGCTCGCCCTCCCTGCCCCTGCCCCTGTTTCTGGTTGCAGATTGTCCCTTATTGTGATGTGCACCACTGTGACCTCCCACTTCTCTCACATGTACTTTTCATGTCGGGCCCTGGAATATTCTATGATATCGGATCACATGTCATCTTACAAGACTTGAAAATGACATGTCAATCCACACGTAATTTTTACTTTTAAACTACACCTTGAAATCTCGACCGACCAACACATTGTAATTTAACCACACGTGGAAATAAGTTCAGTGACTTGTGCCCAACAAAGGAGCAGAACTTCATTCTGTATATGTGGTGCTGCTTGAACACAATTTGAACTGCATAGTTCTTTTGTAAATGTAACGATACTTAGAAATATATATATGATAACCCAGTGGTTAAACTTTCTAGTTCGTGTACATAGATAGAGCATTAATCAACACAAACAGTGGAACCTATTGGAGAAAAGGGATTGCATTGCCCATAGGTGATAGGAGGTGCAATTTCTTCAAACTAAAATCAACCAATCATTTGTGGACCATGGTTAGCTTGCTAAAAGGTGTTGTTCCCACTAAAGTTTGTGGGACTCCCACATCGTCTATTAACTTGGAAATCTTGAGATGGAGAACTGTTGACTCCAGTGGGACCACAACATTTTTTACTTCATTAGCTCAACATATTTGTTTTACATGATTCACCCACGTATCGAAGAAACATTTCTTTTGAAATGTATAAGTGATCGATCTGTTTCTTAAACAGGGGACCGTACTAAACAAATACTGTCGCTTTGTCCTTACCGTACTTGCTAAAGCTGTTGAATATAAATTTCATATATTATTTCCTATTCACTATAGATTATATGATGAATGAAACTGTCTTCAAATTGGAGGACAATGTATCCTTTTTTCGGAATTATTAAAAAAAAAATCGCTCAACAGAATTGTTCTCCCTTTTTGGAAGAAATGCTTTAGTTTTCTGGATTGGGTGCTATTGCATATTTTTCGGTCATATTTAAGCATCTTTAGTGTATCTATAAACTGTGGAATGAATGTGAAGTATCTCTCTAACTCCTGAAATGGTTGAAAAAATGGACGGTTTTTCTGGTGGTTGCACTAGACAGTAGTGAACTTGAGAAATAGAAAAAAAAGTTTGCTCTGTTGGTCCGTGTTGTGTTCCTTCATATTGATGAGGTTTTTCTTTCCAAACAGGTCTGGTGAAAATCCTCAAGAAGTACGACAAGAGGACCGGCGCGCTGATCCGGCTCCCCTTCATCCAGAGCGTTATGCAGGAGCCATTCTTCACCAC
>LAPY01000862.1:3836-18954 GCA_000970635.1 Eragrostis tef
GTTGATGCAGTTTGGTGCTACAGATTTTGAATTAAAAACCGAGGAACAGCAGGATTTGCATGGAATTCACTGATTTAGAGGCACTTCCAGAATTTGAAAAATTCTGGAACAATTCTCCAAAATTCTCTTTTCTGAAGTGCTATCACAAGGATTTTTGGTTGGGCAAGTTGTTACAAAAAGTTTCGAGTTTCTTTAGAAGCTTGGTTTTGACAATTGTTTGAATTAAATGATTTCAAAATTTGAATTGATTTGGTTTGAGTTTCTGTTCAGTTTGGGAACGTGCACTAGCTGGATTTCAGTCACAGTTCTGCTCCCTTGACACTGTGAAGAAAGGTCCATGTTTGTGTATTTACAAATCGACAATGATTGTAAGAAGATCGTAGGCACTTTATTAACAGAATTATGTTGTTTTATTGATCGCCTTGCTTCCTATTTTATGTTCTCTTAAATGTAACCAGTAAACTTAATCTTGCGTCAGAACAAAGATCAATTACGAGGTTATTTTTCACTTAGTTTTAACAAAAGAGGTTGTTTCTGCAGTGAAGAGGGATTGAAGCACAAGCATGACCCATTCATTCATTCATTTAACCAACAATAGAAGCATATGAAATCCTCCTGTACGATTAAGTAGCAATGGTACCTTACAACAACCACCATACTGTTAAATAAGCATAAATCCATTCTTAAGACTATACCAATACATTTAGATAAGTTCAAAGAAAAGGTGTGTAGTGAAAAAAAAACATGATTCAGCTTCCACAAAATTAGGAAGACACACATTGTTTCTTATTACCTTTAGGATCCTATTCGTTAGAAGAAACTTAGGAGCTAGGCTCATGATAAATATCCAACTTCACAGAATGATTTTCCTTTGAAATGCTGTCCATGCACCCATTGCTACTTGGTGAGATCGTATTGGACAAGTACACGGCCACTCTGTCAAGCATTGTTGCACCTCTGACTATGGCTTTCAACAAATCCGCTTCGTGACCTTGTCCTTTGAAGCCATGTATTTCTACTTCTTTAAGGTCAACCAAAGAGATACTTTGACGTCTCCAATTGTTAGGTTCATCACAGGGGCACTTGACTGAGCATTCTTTACTCACCTGAAAGGAAATAAAAGTTTGCTTCTGTTCATTCATGCTTGACACTAAATAATCGAAAGCATGTGCCTATAAAAGTTTGCTCAATGTGTTTATGTCAGACAAACAAATGAATAATTGCCTGGTGAATCTTCAACGTGAGCTTTTGTATAAATGTACACATCCCGAGTAGATACAAGACCATTGCCCGTAAACATGACCATCTGTCTCAATCACCATCTCCAGAACTTGAAACTTGGTAATTGGAATTTGAGACATTGTTAGACCAAAATCCTTGTCATGTTGTCCAAAACTCTGCAAAACAATTTGGTGGCACGGTGTCCAAATCTGAAATGAGATTGTAGCAGCAGTTGAAGGACACCGCACGGAACTTGAGTAAGATAAGTAGACTGACCCAGGAGGAGTGGCGGATGGACAGTGACAGAGTGTGCACAGCGCCAGGACCTTGTTGCAGCTCAAAATGATTGTTCCCAGGGGTGGTCTTAGCCGGCTTTAAGGTCAGGTGAAACAAGAGCCATCGCACACCGAAGCTACAGGCATCGGACAAGCCCCAACGTTCCCAGTGGACTTCTTTCACTGATGGCACGGAGTGCGACAAGGTGAAGCCATCATCAGCACCAGTGAAACAGGCAACAATCATCAACTTCTCAAGTTTAGGGGTCACAATGTCGACACACCTAACCTTCACATAGGCCTTGCCAATATAAACGTCGAGTTCCTCGAGCGTAGGCGAGCGAACCTTTAGCGACTCGTGCTCCCATGCCCGGGGAACAATCCGAAGCTTGCGCAGGCGGGAACAGCGCGGGAGCAGGTCCTCAAGGTCGACGTCGCAATTACGGAGCGAGAGGCTCTCGAGCGCCGGGAGGCATCCTGCGGGCGGCAGCACGAAGCGGGCGCGATACACATCCAGGGTGATCGAGGTGACGCGGTCGAAGCACGGCAGCTCGACGTCCAGCCCGCTGCTGCCACGTAACTTGACATCAGTGATGGCAAGCCTGGCCGCCGCACAAATATCATCTTTCGAATTGGCATAGTTTAGCCCAGAAAAAAGAACATGGAGGCTTAGGTATTCCAAACCTAAGAGATTTAAACCTCTGCCTTCTTGCTTCCTGGGTACAAAGGTATTTTAAGAGTGAAAATAAACTCTGGAGGACAGTGGTTGACCACAAATATAGAGTGAACTCACCTAATATTTTCTGTTGTAATGATAGAAACGCCTCTCCGTTTTGGAAGGGTGTTATGTGGGCTAGTAAAGCAGCCAAGATGGGTTATAAATGGAAAATTGGCAATGCCAAACAAGTTCGCTTTTGGGAGGACCAACGGTTCGGGTCCAGTTGTTTAGCAGTTCAATTTTGGGATTTGTACAGTATTAACAATGAACAAGGTAAGACTATTGCAGAGGTTTGGGATGGGGAGAACTTAAAACTCACTTTTCGAAGAACAGTGGGTGAGAGAGTAATGAACTTATGGTATGAGCTGCTTCAGATTGCAAGTAGCATTGAACTTATAAAGGAGAAAGATGCCATTATATGGCAATTCAATTCAACTGAAAATTATTCAGTCCAGTCCCGTATGCAATAGTGAATTTTAGAGGAGTGATACCAATGTACACTCCGGTTACGTGGAAGCTTAATGTTCCACCTAGAATCCATATTTTCTTGTGGCTTTTAATCAACAATAAGACTCTGACCAGGGATAACTTGGCTAAGAGGAGAAAAGTTGATGATATGAAGTGCTTGTTTTGTGAGGAAAAAGAAAGTGTTAAACACTTATTTTTCGACTGTTGTGTAGCTAAAAGTATTTGGGCATATGTTTCTAAGTTGACAGATAAAAATGTAGGCGAAGACTTTGAGTCTGTGGCTAAGTTTTGGATTAGCAATAAAAAGCATAAGCTGTTTAACATGCTAACTTCTGCAGCTCTCTGGGGTTTATGGAAACTAAGAAACAATCTATGTTTTCAGGGAGGCAGGTGGACAAACAACAAGGAGATTCTAAGGAAGATGATGAGGATGTTAAAGTCATGGCGGGTCCTATGCAAAAAAGAGGAGGAACTGGAGAAGCTGGTCTCTGCACCATACAGGCTGTGGTGGAGATCGGAGATATCCACTGATGTCCCAGATGATGAACAGCAACAAGCGGTGTCGGAGCATTAAGAGAGTAGAGTTAGTAGGGGTAATGTAGAGCCCGCAGTGTGTGATGACGCAGAGTCTGTCGGGGTCTTGTGGCTTTGAGCCAGATACGATCAATGTACTAAACTCGTTTTTGCTTTGAATAAAGCGGGGACACCTATTTTCTAAAAAAAAAGTATTCGCTTGCGGACTCGATCAGGAAATTGTGGTGCCAGCAGAGATCGCGGATGCAGAGGACGGACAGCGAGGGGTGCGCCGATCTGGCTAGCGCGACGTCGATCTCATCGGGGCCGATGTGGTGGAAGTCGAGCTCGGGGAGGAGGGTCCAGAGGCCGCGCCAGCGCCGCGCGAGCAGGCTGGTGTGGGCCGGCGGCGCGGGCGCAGTCGAGGCGGGCGAGGATGTGGAGCAGCAGGTCGTCGGGCAGGGCGCTGATGCGGTCCACGCCGTCGATCCGGAATCTCTTGCGCCGGAGACGCCCCCCAGCGCAGCAACCTTTCTGTTCGCTGCGGCAGTGGTGGCAGTAGGCCATCAAGACGACGGCGGCGAGGGACGACCGAGGCCGGGCGAGGGTTCCCTGCGGCGGCAAGACAAGGGAGCCCCGTGCAAAAATGGCAGGCAAACTTTGATTGAAAGGATATTTTTTTTTAGACCTTGACTGAAAGGATTAAAGCGGCTGCTTTTCCGGATAATGCTAATTTGCAGCCCAAAAGACACTGAGTCCCTGGGCCTCGATTGTTTGTCCCTAAATGTTGGCTTAGTGGGCTGTAAGGATTTCATTTCGTTCATCGGCCCAAAAAAGAGTTCTCGCGCGTGTGCTAATTGGTGGGCCGTATGGAACCCGTTTTTGTTAGTCGGCCCATAAGCTCCGTCGCGAAGAGAGAGAGAGAGTTCGAGGCAGTTCGAGGGTTAGCTCAAATCGAGTTTGTGACATTCGTTAAAATGATCACGAGTTCATTGTATATTGTCTCTTCTGACCATATTTCTTTTCTGAGACAAAGTTGCCCTTGCCTCTTTCTTCAACCTCTCGCCGCTCTTCCTCTCCCCGCTCAGGCCGGCACCGCGCCTCCGCTCCAGCCATGGCCTCACGCCAGCTCGCGCCTGGACTCACATGTGCGACCGCTCCCCGTCCTCGCTCGCACTGCTCGCCCCCTCAGCAACTCGGCCACTTTTTTCTTCTTCCTTTCAATTAAACAAACTTGTGTTGCAATTCTTCCTCCACGAGCAGCAACGAAAGAGCCTTAAATCTCTTCACCCTTCTCTCTCCTCATTTCTTTCTTCACCTCGCGCAGCTCAAAACTTCTCTCTCTTCCTTTCTTCACGCAGCACCTCAAATTCCCATTCTCCTTGGCCTCGGGGGTGGGCTCAGGCAGCAAGCCACCAGCAGTGCACAGCCACGCAAGAAGCAGCAGCTAGCGCAGGCCATGGCACCAATGGCCTGGCGAGAGGTTGAAGAAAGTGGTAAGGGCAATTTTGTCTATAAAAAAAATATGGTCATTTTAGAGAAAACACAATAAACTCGTGGTCGCGAAACCATCGCGGTCAAAATAACAAATCTCTCTCTCTCGAGAGAAGCTGTGGGCTTGCCAGGAGCGGCGGCGGCCATGGAGTGCGCAGCGAAGGGGCTGGCCGCGGAGCCGTGCGCCGGCGATGGCGCCCACCGGCGGTGCGGAAGCTGTGGTGCCGTCGCGTACTGCTCTCGCGCCCACCAGGTAGCTCCTCCGCTTTTAGTTTCTCTCCCTGAGCTCGGATAATGGAGCTTGACATATCACCAAATCGAAGGACGATCACGGAGCGACAGCGACCTGGATCCGTAGAAATCGGGGATCCTTTTTCAGTTCGTGTATGTTGTGGGTCTTGTACGAGCGTCTGGAGATTGGAGTGGGAATTGGATGGGTGGTGTTTAGTGTGACAGTCCATCCATTTTGTGATATTTCACCCAAAAGAAAAACACCGGTTGAGTATCCCTTTCTCTTGGATGCCTGCGGACATCGCTTTGGAAGTGAGCTTGTTTTGAATCGACGGTGGACAGGCTAAGTGAAGATTTTAGTTTGCTTTTAGCATGGAGTGTTATTTTTCCCCAAAATTTCTGAAGTTTCGTGAAGGGTCGGTATTGGAATTGGATACTTTAAATTTCAAGAAATCGTTTGTAGGATAGTCTGCTTTAGGTTCAGGCACTTATACAGTTACTCTGGATGGACCCAACATACATCTTCCGTTTAGCTTCATCCATCAGGATACTTATTACAAGTTAATTGGTTAGTGCTAATGCTAATGAAGCTGCAATTCATTTCACCCTACCTATATAGGTCTCTGTGATTAGTTTCCACCCCGTTCCATTTTAAGCGGATTCAGTAGCCCATATATGGGGTGCTTAAAACAGTTGCTATTTGAATGTTTTCGGTGATCTACTTTCCTTAAAGTACTAAGCTTTGAACATTTTCAGTTACTACCGATTAGATTATTGCATAGTACTTGGAATCACATTATCATACACTTGTGGTAGTTTAATTAGTGAATGTTGTTTTTTGATTTATTTAATATCGAAGTGTTTTGAGGCACCGATATAGATTTGTTGATTATATTGTTTTTCTTTTTTTAACATTTGTCTTCTGCACTTTACTGCATTATAAGATTGAAATCTTTTCAGATTTTACATTGGAGAGTTCACAGAGATGAATGTGAAAGGCTTGCAAAACAAATGAGCCGCGTCGATATGCTGAGCCAGTTTCCATTCACTTTCTCAATGGAACCTCCTGCACAGGTAGCTTTCTTATTTTATCTCTGGCAATATACTATTTCTGCATATGACGTAATGCATAGACAGATTATTAGTTTCCTGCAAACTTCGATCTTTTTGTTTAAGCAAAGCTTTTATATTAGCTTTCAGAAAAGAATTAACAATTTTACACTGCATGACTTTCAACTGCATTCAATGTAGATATAGATCAAAGAACATATGCTTTCTTTGCCTAATGAATCTATAGCCCTCAGTCCTCACATTTTTTTCTTTAGAACCATGCATTCCCAACAAGATGCTTCTTTTTACTATCAATGAAACTTCACCAAAAAGGACTGTGGAAACCAGAATGCATATGTGGCCCAGAGGTTGCTTCGCTGGAGGATTTAAGGTTTCGTTTATCTCTCAAACCTTATGCCAACCAACTTGAGTCAATTTACAGTTTTCATTTATTTTATTTTATTTCATATTTTTCTTTTCATTTCATTCTTTTGCGAGAGAGGCGCTTTACACATAGTCATCATGTTTGATATCAACATGGTATCAATGTACGCTTTTACATGTTTAGGGAATCAATCTTAATTGTCATCATGAACAACTTAGCGGACTAGCTGTAGTAAAGTGATTTCTCTTATAGTCATGTAATATCTATACATGTTTTCAGTATTTGAGGCGAAGCGACGTGCAGTACTGCTGTGAAACCTTTTTCTCATTATTTGATTGGAAGATGTCCTCAGATACCTGAATCCAGTTCCACATTCTCACCATAACTGCTTTTCAAGTGACCAGCTATAATAGGTTATGTAATAGCAATCAGAAACATGGTGCAGTTGTGTTCTTTTGTCAAATTCACTTATCTGTAGTTCTGCATGCTGAGCCCGTGCATGTTTTTTGTCTCAAGCCTCACCTTTCATTATTATAAACTGCCTTATAGACATTTCCTCTTGAATATTTTAAACATTTAATGGATTTAGCTTCTTTTTTCCTTCTTATTTTATTCTCGGCAAATCTTACAATTTCTCATCCCTTCTCTGAATATAAAACAGCAATGTGGATGAATGGAACTTAAGAAGCTCCCTCTGCCCTTGTACAGGTGCATTACTTGGTGTAATGAGGTTGCCAGCATTATATTTATCTCACTGTAATTGAACTTATCACTTTTGTTAATATCAGATCCTGAAAATCATGTTCCCGCATCACTGTCAACTTGGGAAGACTACTATCATTGGAGATCCCTTCCTCTGGATTCACCTGTTGCAGTTTTACTTCATTGGGTATGTGAATTCTAACATGCTATGAAAACATTAAAAATCAGTATTCATCTCATATACCTTTGAGCTAATGCATGAAAACATTCACTTTCTCAATGGAACCTCCCGCACAGGTAGCTTTCTTATTGAGTAGGTTATGCTAAATTATGAGAATGATCAATCAGGTTTAGAGTTATGCTTGGCTTGCTTGATTAAGAGAATAACCAATCACGTTGAATGTTCAGATGGAATTTTTCACGTTTGAGTGGGGCCAAATGGATCTGTTCTGCCCTATGTTAAGGAGGGTTGTGTAACCTATTGAGGGTAGAAACATAAATTGCTCTTGCCTTGTCACCTGTATCAGATATCTCAACCACTCTGTTCCCACAACCCAATTTTTTTTCTCTCTCTAGTCCAATACCGCAGTCTCCGTATAAGTCATGATGGGCCATCTTCTGCACACTAGCTATACCATTATGAAACAGCATTTACAAGAATAGGTTTCCATGATATTAAATTTTTGGTTCCTTTTGCAGGTGAAGAGTGTGGTATATTTTTAATTACTACTTTGAATATACCAATACACTTTGTTTTTCTAATATCTGTTGATTCATGTTATTTGGCTGTTTCGTTACCACAGTGGGCTCAATTTTGCAGCCACTTACTCTGTATCATTGCCTTCAACTATCTCATTTCCAATCCTCAAGATCAGACTTGGACACCCTGTGTATTCACTACTTAGGTAAAAATGCTGTGTGCAACTGTCTATTATGTTCTGCTTGTATTCTTAGCATCCAGCATCAGTAGACGACTCTTCTTTTTTCTCTCACGTGGAAAGAAAAAGGTTCTTCGAGACACTAGTAATTAGTGGGCTATCTAACCGAGGATGGATTATGCAAGTCTTTCTCTTCAGTGCTATTCGGATGTTTGCTCTGTGCTAGGCTAGTCATGGATGGTTTGCTTTTCTTGCCAAATTTTTGAAGTGCTGTTACACTTTAATATATTACCTACATTTGATATAGAAAATCCTTACAGAAACCGAACTGCTTGGCACATACTGAATTTCACAAGAAATACAAGCCTCAATTGAATAACCTTTTGTCGATCAATATTTTGGCACAAGCTATTGACTAATATGTGTTTTGATGATCATTTTATGAAAGTAACCCTGGCTGAGTGCATTTATTACTGATCCATTAACTGTTTAATGTTAGACATTTATTGCTCAGATTGCAGCAGGCATTGATGCATTTAGATGCTATGCCATGAGAAATATTTTGCGGTTCTTCTTTCCCTTTTGCAAAAGAGATTTGGTCAGTAGGGATGATCAACAGTACATACTTTGCATAACGTTTGTTAATCATGCCACCATTAGCCAATTTTCTGTAAATCATTGTTGGACTGGTCAGATATTTCTTGTGAAATACCTGTCTTGATTACTGTCATCTGTAACTGTATGAGATATGAGAGCAGTCAGTGATTTTCAACGTTCATAACTACTGTGTGTTTGAAGGGCCTGAGAAAGAGCTACTTCAGCTTGCGGTGTTCGGGGAATTACGTGCGCTATTTCCAGGTGTCCATGTTCACATTGAACTTGTGGGACCAACAGTTCCTAAATCTAGGTTAGCAACACAAGCTATTTTACTTTGCCCAATGTTATAGAATGAGAAAGTTCATCCACAGATTGGTATTTCCTGGTCTTTGCCTGACAGTTTAACGGGATTACATTCCACTTTGTTAACATTTTCCCACATAATTTATTTGACTGTTGATTTTATCCACATTTTATTTGTTATTTTTTTATCTTGGTTTAACTACGGATATGTCAGTTATCTACTATATGCTCAAAAACTATATGTAATCCTTGGTTCCTGGTCCTTTTCCTGTACTTACAATCTTACATTGATGCCCTCTGACAGGGATGGTGAAGTTATAAGCATACCTAGATACGCACATTGTTCTGATGAGAGCTGCTGTTGTAAGTCTGGTTCTGAAGACTTGACTTCAAGTCCAGTGACACTCAAACTATGGAACGGGTTCTACCATGAGAGATATAGGGATATAATGAAGGTTTTCTCTACAGTAACCCTTTTTCTTGTTAGAAATGTGAAGTCCCCCATTAAATTAACAGCATCAAGCATGTCCCTGATCCAATAAGTCTAGATACACACATAAACGCCATGAACAAGCCTTAACATAAACCATTCTGTATTAAGAGGTGGCGTTTACTAGTATTTATACACATATGTCCAGCTTTGATTAGATGTAGGAGTTTCTTATAGTGCAATGGATATCTTCCTTGAATTATTACTTCTCTATATAAAACAACGGGGTAGTCCCTTTCAGTCTTTTTCAATGAGTGGTTAGGTGTACAAGCATACAAGGAGTGAGGCAAATAGAGAGGTCAAATCATTTTGAATTTCTTATTTATTATCAATTGTCCAAGAGTTACTGGAATGTTAGGTCTCATTCACTACCAATATCATTTCTGCCATAAAATCAGTAATTCAGAAAAAAAGATGACAAGTAGAACTGTTCATGAGATATTTGGGATATTTTTGGATGTGCATCTATGATGTCTAGCAGCACTGATTCCTGTATAGAAATGCCTTTTCTCTTCCATACAGGATTGACTTCTACTAATATTTTTTCTCTTGGTAGGATTCCAATCCTCACCTTATTTTTGCCCCAAATGCTGGTGTGGCCGCATATCCTAGCTGGATGCCAACTATTGTAAGTATCTAATTCCTAATCAACAACCTCTCATATTGGTCCAAATAGATTCTTTTCTACTTCTTTTTCTTTCTTTTTTTAGGAGACATATATTATTATTCATCATGTTAGTTTGATGCCGAAGCATGCATTGAGAACTTTCCAGTATAAATACTATTTTGCGTTAGATTACTGCTGTTTATTATTAATTCTATTTCACTTCATTGGAAGGAAATAATCAGGGGAGCTGGGATTCCCGCAATATTTACGGACTTCTGTGAAGAAGCTGCACATCTAGCATCCTGCTGCATAAGCTCCATAACTGGTGAACCTCTCAGAATCCCAGTATGTATTATCATTTTCCTTTGTCATTTTTTCCCCACTGTAGCTATTGAGCGCCAAATAAAGCTTTCACAATTTATCATCTCTTTTACAGATCCAAGTAAATCCTTTCAGACAGCCGATTTCAGTAGAGAACAGTGCACTGTTCCTACCATGCTACTCAAATTGCTTTGTATTTGGGATGTAGGATTCACCTTTGTACTACCATGAAATATGGAGAAATTAGTTGCTGAAAAGCAGATTTCACTAGAAGATACCATGCAATTAACGTATTTTCTGCGCATGAATCCTCTCCATTCTCCGTATAAGGTAAACACAAAACTGCTTGTGTGTGATGGTACATCCGTTACCCAACTCCAAAGTGAATGTAAGATTATTTAAGGACATCACAATGAAGAAAAGATGGTAACTCTTTTTTCTCTGGTGACATTTGGGATGGTGATTTGAATTTCTTAAATATATTGGGACTCGGAGTACATAGGATTGGATGCATAAATCGTGAGGAATATTTTGATCACTGGAACAGTGTTTGTACCTGATCAGCTATACAATCATGTACTATGATAACAATAGAGTTTGAAGTTGTTCCATGTATTATTTTGGTGGAGTTGCAAAATACTTGATTTTTGTTGTGAATCGCAATCGGGTATGCATGGATGGCAAGAACCAGCTTCAGTTTATATTGATAACTGTACAAGAAACATCCCAGTTAGGTGTTGGACAAAAGTGAGCCAAGGGGAGGAACGGATTCTAGCCATTCTCCCCTACTGTATTTTTCCCCCAAAAAAAATATATATATACAAAAAAAAGAAACAACTTCAATTCAGTGATACATAATCATTTCTTATTGTTCTTTACTGTAACACTCCAAGGTCATAGACATTCCCGTAGTGGAGTAGTAAAATGCTTGGTGCAGTAGTGCACATGTTGCATCATGCAACAACGGCAGAATAAAATTAAATGGTTATTGTCATGACCGTTTGACTCCTCGACTAGGATATATACGTGTAATGAAGCACCCCAGGAAAGCAATGAGGCCAATCACAAAGAATTCAACACAACATAATAACAAACTTGTTTCTTATGTCTGTTATTCATGTTCAACGTTGAGGGGAAATCTGGCTGAACACTTGCTTCTGCATTCTTATCTTGTGCACCCTTTTCGCGTTTTCATCTGCTGTGAGAATATCATCTATCCATGAGACTATACTATGGGCCAAACTTTCCAGCACTCTTGAGTAGCTCTCGAGTATTGCCTGACCAATATCCTGTTACAACGTAAAATGGTGATGCAAGAAGGTTAGCATTACAATGTATTATAGTTCTTTTACAATCTGGAACAGATGTGTTTACAGAAAGTTTGAAACATATTTGTTAGTATGTGATAGTTCTGTTTGCTAACATAGATGAACACACGATAACCTGAAATTGTTTGTTTGTTATAATTAACCATTACCTTGTTGTACTGAATCTTGCTTGTATCCAGGGTTGTCTGTGACAGGCCTGGAAACCTCTGCTTTAAGCACAGAAGCAGGCTCCTGGCCCTACTTGCAAGGACCAGATTCTTGTCCCCGTCGGCATTCAGCTCAGTAACATGCTCCCATTTGGACACCACGTGTGTTGTACTTGCTTTTCTTCGCCACACATACATAGCGGCCTCGACACGGTCAGCAATCTCAAGGGCCTCATGTTCCGAGCTCAAATTGAGGAAGTTGAGGAGGTGCTCCGGAGAGAACTGATCCCCTGAAGACATATACCGGTATATGGCATCGCCTACACCCACCCTCCCACTCTGTGGACAAACAAAAATATATGTATCAGATGGGTAAATGAAACTTTTCAACAGATTTTGTGGAGACATAGACTCAGCATATCAGATCGGGCAACTGTTGTACCTTTGGAAGTGTATCTAAGTATGACAATGGAACTTGCATTTCGGAGAGGATGCTACTGTTGATCTCCATGGCCATCTTGTGGATCTGGCTTGCCTGGTCCCTCTTTTGCTGCAGTTCACGGTGCATGCGATCCGACAAGCCAGACTCTGGAACACAGGGCTCAGGTAACCACCATTTGTCCTCGCTGCGCTGGAATGACTTCTTGCTTTCATTGAAGGATTGGTTCCTCTGGTCTGCATACCAGAACTCTGGTTTCTCAAAGCTGTCCAATATACCCTGCAAACATGTTCAGTCATACATTGTGGCACGAAAACAGATCCTTAGGATTCGCACAGAATTTAAGTGCATTGAGACTCACTAGTAGCATGGTTTCCAGCTTCTCCAGCGCGGGAAGGTTCATCAGGATGTCTGATCTTGGTGAGGTTGCCATCACCTACAGGAATCACAAACTGCATCTCAGCAAACATGCCAACAGAATGAAACCTATCAAGAACGTTTGTGATGTGTGATGTTTAAGGCATAGCTCATAGTAATACATCATGCTTGCTTCCATCCGGCATGGCCTGGACAGTCGGTGAGAATTCGACAATGTATTCGCAAATGGAGAGGAGACAGTCCATCTCCCTGTTCCACATTGACCTCTTCTCAGGAGGCAGCGGCTCCAATCTGTTACAGGTCCCGAACACAGTTGCTGCAGCCATGAATAAGCAGAAAAGTTAAGCATACAGCTGATGCGTCAAAATCAGTTTAACTGAGGTATCAATCCATCTGAATCTTCACAAGATACCATAGAGGTTGGTGATGGCGTTGGAGATGGCCAAAGCGGTGCAGACACCTTTCCCACCCCCTGACATGTCCTCCCCGAGCAGCAACTTGGTGTACTTCTCCTTCATCAGCTCCATCTCTGAACAGAAAAAGAAAAAACTCATCAAGCACCAGAAAAACACCATAAAACACATCAGACTAGTTAAACTGGTTGCAGTCATCCGTTACCTTCGTCCTCCATCGACATCTCGTCGACGGCTTGCTGCATCTTCTTCATGCTCATCTTGCCGCTCACCGACGGCGAGAGGCGCGACGCCGCAGCTGCCTTTGTCGGCGTGCGGCTAAGGCCGTGGCCGCGCCCCCGCGGCGACAACGCGTGACGCTCCTGCTCGTCGCCGCTGTCGGAGAAGGAGGCGACGCGGAACAGCGGGCGCGCGTAGTCGCGGTCGTAGCTGTGGTTGTGGAAGCCCGGGAACCCAGAGCTGTTGCCGCTCATTGTTGTGCCTGATGGAGCCTCAGACCTGGAACAGGGATGACTTTCACGCGAATGGCAATGGAGGGACAGGAACTGAAGGCAGGAGCGTCTTGCGTTCTTGCCTTGCTGTCCTGTTGGTGATTTGGATCATGGTTGTCACTCTGTAGAGCAATAATAAGGCATAGTCTGGCTTGCCTAGACATTGGGCTTGCAATCGATCGTGCAAGTTCATGGCTGGTGTCAACTGTGAGGGAGGTACACATAAATGATAAGGCTTCGTAGTGGTGAATAGGCAATAATCATGTCACATTTCGTCTTAAATTGGCTGCACCATTACATTGATATACTGTTGTTTATTTGATAATAAAAAGATAATATTTATCTTAAGATCAGATTATCAGTAAATAACTAAATATATAGAAAACTTTGCAATGACACCATCTTAATTCATGGGTTATTGTTTGCACAACGGACCAATGTGCGCCCTAGTGTTGAAATCAAGGCAGAGGAGCCATCATGTTGCTTCCATTCTGCTTATTCATAGCTGCAGGTTCTGGTTATCAGGCAGAGGGGGCAGCCACGGCACGGCACTCTTCTTTATCCCAAACACATCATGTAGTTCATCAGATTAGTCTTCCCCTTGCATAAATGGCACCCTTCTTTCCTCTTTCCAGCTCATGACGGTTGTGTCTGTCACTACTAACCAAAAAAGAACACCATCCCAAATGGTTTGGAACTCTAACTGCAAGCGCTGTTGACCCGTTACAGCATTCGAGCGTCAGTTGGTTCACCATATGCTAGCCGCTCAGTAATGATGCAAGTACCGCGCCTCTTTTCCCTCCTCGTTTCACTAGTCATTAAGCATTCAAAAGAATGTACTCCGGTTTTAATAGTTGACGATAGGACAACTTCTCAAAATTGAATGAAGTTGTTCTACGGTCTTGTATTTAAAAGGCAAAATTGTCTGAGACACACTGGGAAATTGTGGTTTCGTCCATAACACATCAACAAAGTTAAAATTGTCTGCAGCACACTACGATTTTGGAAAGTCTTGTTTGTGACACACTATGGCCATTTCACAATTATTTTCAACTTATTTATCTCGATTCATCACATACATTAGAATTTGAAACTTGGCAACAATGTACATTGTTGGATTATCTATCATTAAAAAATAAAGCTAGATTTTTTTTTGATTGTTTGCATCGTGTGATCATTGTTTTAATATTTAATCTGTCGATCAAATCATACAAAAAATCAAATAAAATCTATCTTTATTTTTTAACGATAGGCAATGCAACAATGTACATTGGTGTCAAGTTTCAAATTCTAATGTATCTTATGAATTGAGATAAAAAAAGTTAAAAATAATTGTTAAATGGTCATAGTGTGTCATAGACAAGAGGTTTCAAAATCGTAGTGTGCTGCAGACAAATTCGACTTTCTTGATGTGTTGCAGACGAAGCCACCATTTCTTAATGTGTCTCAGACAAATTTGTCTATTTAAAACCTGTGGGGATACATCCCTCACTTTCCTATCATTTCTCTTAACGACCTACATGGGAAGATTATTGCTCAGCATTCATGAGTATTTTACCGTTATAATGCACACTGATATATAGCTGTACCAACTACCAAACAAGTGGGGAATGGAGAGAACTCACCTTAGCAAGCTCATGCGTGGCCGAATTACAATCATGACATGTGCG